>WSFP011443452.1:0-20368 GCA_009831015.1 Picea engelmannii | reverse complement strand
GATATCGACCCCTTTTTAGGGAATTTTTGGGATTAGGGTTTATGTAATGGGTATGGGGATGTCGGCCCATGGGTTTACCCATGTTTAGGCCCTTTCTTTAATGTATAAATAGAAATCTAGGCAATGTAAGTAGTGGTGAATGGTCGGATGTTTTGTGTGGTTGATGCTAGGTGCCAAGTATTATGCTAAGTGCAAGTAATTGTAAGAGGCTTTGTGCTCAATGTATGGTAATCTGTAGAGATTTTTGCACAAACTATGTGAGGAGACCTTGTGTTGTAACTCGGGGAAGGAGGATATGGCGAGGTGCGCACAAATCTCCCATCCTTTGTGGAGTAGGGTTTTGATGTTATGTGCATGTAAGAAGCTTGACAGAACATAATAAACGAAGAGAAGATTTGGTGGACTTAGCCCCATGCTGGGGTGAACCACGTATATCCCGTGTTATGGTTGTTTTTATGCATATGGTTTTTATATTGTTTATGTGATTAATGCTTAGTGAAATAATGTATGTTTAGATGAATATGATAAGATTGGTGCCTAATGATGTGAATAAGATGCTAGATCTGATTTGTTTACTTATGTTAAGTGCTTAGATGTGTTAGATCTGGTTGAATATTGCATTGCTCTGTAATTAGGGTTCTATATGCGCTATGAATAAGTGTTAAGTACTAATGAATGATAACTGCTAAAGTTCTTTGCTAGGGTATTGTAATGACAGATCTTTGTCCCAGCTAGGTTGTAGGCACTGGAGTCCTACAACCACCCCTGCCTCTACCTCGGGTGAGACTTCATCTGCTTCGCAGGTGTTGTCGAAAGAGTTGGTAGTTAGGGTTTTGTTGGTGCGTTGTTGAAGCGTTGAACCCTAGGTCTGCCTCTTGTGCCAACAAATGGTTCCATTGTCGAGACCTGATACTATGATTGTTGGGAACTGAAGAAAAGAGAAATCTTTGTGTGTAGATCTGCTACTTTAGTGCACAACATTCTACTTGACTTGTGAAGATCTATGCTAAGAAGAGAAGTCTGATCTGAACAAAAGAGGTAAGATCTAAAATCTTTCCGCTCTGAGAAAGGTAAGATAACTGAAATTTTTTGTTTCAAAAGAATGGACTTAGGTATGTTTGATAAATTTTGTCCTAGTTTGAAAACTAGGGTACAGTTAGAAGAACGAATATTTGATATGAATAGATCTAATAGAAATAATGAAAGTTATGTTATCCCTATGCATAGAAAGAATTTTTGGACTAACAAATGGATGCAGGATCCTGGAAAGAATTTCTTGCAGGTTAGTTATTGTGATCCCAGTGCATAGTAGAGGAAAAGTTGGGGATCATTTAAGAGAAAGAGAGGATTAACCCTTTGTTACAGTTGAAAAAAACTAGGACACCTTGCTAGGGAATGCCCTGGTAGAAGACCTAGTTGTCTTTGTTGTGAAGCTATGGACTATGAAGTTTTGGATTGCCCTAGAATGATTGTTAAGCTTGAAAGAATGAATATGGAACAAGCAAACCATGAGAAAGGCCAAGAGACTAAGATTATGGCAGAATCCCGTAAATAATCAGAGACTGTATTACTAAAGACGAAAGAAACCTTGAATGACCACAAAGACACTAATCTGTCAGAGATCTTAAAAGACAAGGAATGCATAGAAGAAAGAATAGGAGACTTCGACATAGAATGTGTTCTGGATGAGCAAACACAGGTGAACATCGTGACAAAAAGAACTTAGGAAATTTTGGGAAAACCTGCTATGATTCCCTCATTGGGATGAATAGGAATATTTAGAGGAAAGGTAATCAACCTATGTGGAAGACTTAACCAGAAATTTATGAGTGCTCGTGGAACTTCGACAGAGGAAGAATTTGAGGTCATTAAGTTTATTGAGAACAACATCCCATTTGCTATTTTGCTAGGAAGGACCTGGATTGAGAAAGATCAGATCCGAAGAAGAAAATAAGAGGAAGCCCTAGAATAGAAAAAGCAAGAATTAACAGATTTCATGAATAGGAGAATAGCACACTTGATAGCAGAACAAGAGAACAAGTCGACGTTGCTAAAGACTAGGGATATGATTATCGAAGCTAAAAGAACACAGACAGACTTGAAGAACCTATCCATATAGGAGAGTAGGGAACCTGCTCCAGAAAGAGAAGAAGCATTACACTCGAACCCTAGGAAAGATGATCAACAGTGTGAAGTTAATATGCCAAGAGAAGATAAGAATCAGAATGGAAAAAGGAACCCAGTAACTCAACTCACAGGAAAGAAGGCTAGAAAGCTCAGCAAGAAGAAAGAAAAGTTAGAAAAATTACAAGAAGCTCCATAAAGAACTTCGCAGAAGGAAAGTTTCCAGAATTTAAACTTCACCGGAATATTAGTACAGCACAGAATGGCACTTCGCCATGGTGGAGAAATATAACCATTGGAGGCATTATGATCGTTAGATCGACGCTCCTGAATGGTTATAAGAGCATTTATGGACCAAAAAATCGCCATTGGATCGTTAGGACCGTGCCATAACGGATGGAATTGCATTGATTAAGTCTTTTCAACCCATTGGAAGAAATCGTTACAGTGTTGTCTATTTATTCTGTCGAGCGTTACACCAAAAACACTTTTGCCAATTGTGATTATCTAAGCCCATGGAGAACTAGTTGATTTTGCGCAGTGATCATTGAGACCTCACCATCCATTCTGTTGCATTGAGTATTTTTTCATCAACCTGAGATATCCCATCTCGAGCGTGCATGTCGGACGACATTAGCGCAGTAGAAAATTCAGTAGAGGAAATTCTAATCGATCTAATGGTTGAGAAGTTAATGTCCACAGGAGTTCAAGCTTCATCGACGAGAGGAGTGCAAGCCTATCCATCGACTGCTCGCAGATCTGGACCATCCCAAGCTGCGACCGAGAAAATAACCAAGCATCGAGATGACTTGGTGAATGCGAAGTTAATCTCATTTATCCTGCCCGACTACATCCCACCCCTGGCCAGTGTGGTGAGTCATGACAATGTCCCGAGGGACTTCAAATACACAGTCATCACTGCATACCTCCCGAAGGGAATACAAGTAGTTAAACCGTAGTTGGAGAGGATTCTGAACTTGAATATCAACAACTATAATCTGGGAGACCGCAATATCTATGGCATGCTCGCACCTCACAAATATTTAACCAAGATGAAGGGGAAGAAGTTGAATATCATCCCCCAACCATGGACTATGGACATCGCCAGGTCCACTATCTTAAACGTGATGAAGATACCACATTTTGGAAGGCACCAGGAGGTTAGAGCGTACGTTAAGATCCTGTTTTTGTGCTTCCATGGTGGTTATTTGTGGTTGGACAGGCGTATCACCGTCGATCCGAGGTTGATCCATAAGATCACCTGATTCAGAATGCAGAGACCAGACCCACAAGACTTTTACCCAGGGAAGGCTACAGACCATGCCCTGGCACAAAGGATTAAAGACACCTATGGTGATGTAGAGAAGGGGACGTGAGGCCACAAGGTAGCCTCCATCCATAATGGCGCAATGTGCCTAGCCTTCCATTTGATCGTAGGAAAGCTAGTAAGAAAGAACAGACCCACGCAGGTCACAGGGTTTGTCGTTGACCTCACTGGAAAATGTGTGGAAGGCCTCTAGATGAATTGGGCTAGTTACTTAGTTAACCAGTTAGAATTGGATTTCCGCAAAGCTCGAGATCAGGGCTATGAGTTCCATTTTAGCTAGTTGTTGATCCTCATCGCGTTTACTGCTTGGGAGATGCCGGAAGGTGTGACCTTCCCTGACATTGATTCGTTCGATCCACTCGCTACGAATTTCACCACGCTCTAGTATTCGAGTGATATGGGGAAACAATGGCAGTCAAACACAGTATTCCATACCTACTACTTGAAAACTTGAAAAACCTGAAAACATGGAAAATTGCTTATGGACTATTAATACTATCATGTACAAATTTTAAGGGGTTCTATTCATTTTCAATACTTCTTTATATATATATATATATATATAATGGTAATTAGCTATGGGTTTAATGGTAAATTGATGATCACCTAATAGGATGACTTGGATGTGTTACAATATATGACATATTGAATTTTGTTGATACTCATAGTTATTTATGTATAATAGCTTCTATCAACAAAAATTGTTAAGATGTTCTCTCTGAACTAAATTTAGATTATTGTCAGTTCTAATATAACTTCATATGATAACTTTGTTCCTTATCATGTGAATCTTAGTTTAATTATCTTCTTTGATTTTATGTTTTAGTCGCATTGTTTTTATTCGTTTGTTAGGCAACACCCAATTCATGGTTATCTCACATTTCTCATCACGATCAATATCACATATGCTCATGCCATTTCCTTTTATATCAAAAATTTTAATGTAAGTTTTTATTATGTTGTTCTCATGTTTGTGTGTTTGGTTTAATTTTCATCAAGCAAGCAACCACCTCTCTACCAAGATTTTTCCACCATCTCTATCTGTATTTGTATTCATAGATAGTAAACTCTGTGACAAGCCACTATAAATGCTAATTGGTTTTAACCATGAAAATTTGGTTTTGGGAGATGGCTTATGTTGTATGGTGGTCGGTATGAGAGTTATGGATAGCATCATGTCTCAACTAAATGGACACTTCCCTTTTCTCTTAAATGATTATCCTTTATACATCATGTTGTCGATTCTCTTTACCCAATCAAAAATCCTTCATAAATCATGTTTCCATTCAAAAATATGAGTGATTACGCATTATTTGTTAATAATGGTAGATTGTGTCTACGTTTCAGGGTTGTTTCAATATATATACATATTCTTTAAGGAAACAAGGCCTTGTTCCTCCAAAAATGGTAAAAAAACCCATAAATTGATCCGGATTTTATGAGCAGAATGAAATGAATACAGATTATTAATAGGTTCTTAACACAAAATAACAGAGCTACAGTAAAACTGGTTTTCTATTCAATAACGAAATAAGCTGAAACTGTAAAATGCAGTGGAAACAACCTTGCTGGAATGGTGGTGGCTTATCTCTGAGAAGAGATGTGACGGCAGTGCGCATTTGCAAGAAGAAGGTTACAATGAGGCTCTGAAGGCCTTTTTACAATAAGAAAGAATGCCAAAAACCCTAGACATCCAAAAAACTAACCCTGGGAGATGAAGTGCCAAAAGTCATGTGGGCCCTGTTTGGGTAAGTTAGTACATCAACTTCTCGGGGTCGTAACTTTTGCATACGTTCTTTGTTTTAGGCGTGTGATAACTCATTGGAAAGGTATCGTTGAGGAGATTCATTTTGGGGACTCAATAATTACTTTGAATATAATTGAGGAGCTCGATCCTGAAAAACCTTCATTTAGGCCCTCAAAATGGCCCCAGAAGTTAAAACTGCTAAAAATAGTAAATTGCCAAAATTGTCAGAAAATTGTTTTGAGCCAATTGGAAAAGGTGGGTGGCCACCAATATCCATATGGATCATAAATGGTTTCCAAATGGATAAATTGATTGGATATTATGATGTCTACTCACCCAACATAGTAGTGAATAAGAGGTTGGGTACTTAATCAAATCAACAAAGTAAATGAATAAAACCTAATTGAACTCTTCTACATCACCAATTCCCATGCCAATATTTGGACATATTTTTAATTGAAATATATACATAAACAAGGACGGATAGAGATCCATCATAGTTCATCCACAAGAGAAAGTTCTTGTAAACTCATGATTTTTTTTCGGCATATCCATTCTATCATATTGGTGTTTCTAAAACTCACATATCTTGAGGAGAGGATTAGAAACTAAGTGGTTATGGCTTTCCTCTCCTCTATGTAAAACAACCCACACATATTAAACAATTTCCAAATTCAATTGATACTTTTACTACTTTATCTTGATTTCATATAAGATTTAAATGATAGCATTGGTAGCGTAATTACAACACAAATTGTTCAATGAAAAACAATGATTTGGGTGAGTGCAAGCTAATGATGGTCTCTCATGACGCGTTAGTGGCAATGCAAACCTGGAAAAAAAACAATATGTTAACTAGGAGGGATTATTCAAGGTACTTTTACAATGAATTTGAATATTTTGTAAGAATATGAAATGTAGGAAATTGAATTATCTTTCCAAATATACAAATTTTATTCATAGACATTGTGAATAACTAGGTCAAATTTGTTTTTTTTCTAAAAGTGGTAACTTATTTTTCCAACAAAATATAAGGTATATGTTTTCGCTCGTGCAGGTGTTGAGTGTCTTAGTGATGGAATTTCGTTCCAAAAACTTGTATACTTGTAGAGAACCCATTTTTATTGTGTCATGTATTTTTTGTAAATTTTTAATATTAATTTAATATTTTTTTAAATTATCAAAGTCAACATATGCCTGAAATTACAATGTATTTTGTTCGTGCAGGCTAAAAGGGTCTTAAAATGATCAAAACATTTTTTTAAAAATCATAGGTATTGGTCTCATCTTGTGCCACATATAACTCATTTGAGAAATGGTTAAGCCAAGAAAAAGTTATAGCATAAATAAGAGAGGTATGTATTCTAGGATTTGGATACATGTGAAGACAAAAATAGATTAAAAATAGTAAACAATAATAATTTTAAAAAAATTATATATTTTAAATATGCATAGCCAACTCGCTCTATGTCTATAAATTCACCAACAACTGAATTGTTTATCCTATACAAAAATAACGTCAAAGACAAATATATAAAGGGGTATTCACAAAAATGGAGGTTTGTATGAATTTGCAGACCGAACCACTAGGTTTATCATCCCGAACCTAAGTCCGAGCCAACCAAGTCAGCATACACTTTGTCAATCCCACCCAAAAAAAATGAATTCAAATAAGCACGCACACTCTCCAAGAACATGTGCACACTCCTAAAAAACATTTCCTTCCTTCTCTATCTTTGTCCTCCCTCTCCTACATCTACCCCCACTCTCTATATCACTCTCACTCTCCCTCTCTACCCCCTTGTTTGTCTCCCTCTCTCCCCCTCACTCTCTCTTCCCCTCTTTGATCCAAAATTGGATCTCGAGACCAAAATGGGTCCAGGAAGGCCTAAAAATCAAAGTTCTTAGAATGAATTCAAAATGGATCTGTGCGTAGGCCTCATCGATACGAACCCAACGCAACTTGAATGGGCTCAAACGGATGTCGTATGACCAAGATATCGTGGTCCGTTCATTTTGCCAAACAAACAAAATTTGATGATTGTACAGTCCGTACAATGCCACATGGCAGTTGACTGTACAGGACGTACGACCATACAATTAATGTGGCAGGGTGCATTGACAGATTGTTGACTAGGAAAGTATAGGTGGAAGAGTCAAGAAGTGACATGTATCACCACTGCAAGGGTGACACGTGGCACATCCGTAAGGCTGACGTGGAAGGTTCGTACATCGATACGACAAATGGTAGGTGTGTTGATGTTGGCACAGGGGAAGACCTAGGGTTCAACACTTCAACAGCACACCAACAAAACCCTAACTACCGTCCCTTTCGGCAACACCTGTGAAGCAGTTGAAGTCTCACCCGAGGTAGAGGCAGGGGTGGTTGCAAGACTCAAGTGTCTGCAACCTAGCTAGGACACAAATCTGTGATTACAGCACTTTAAAAAAAAACTTAGCAGTTATCATTCATTAGTAGTTAACCCTCATTAACATCGCAGATAAAACCCTAATTACATAGCAGTGCAGTATTCAACAAGATCTAACACATCCAAGCACTTAGCACACAGAAATAGATCAGATCTAACAATCGTTCACATCATTAAGCACTAAGCTACCATATCAGATGCATATAAAAATACATAAGTATAACATCACTAAGAATAAATCACAACAATCACACAAAGCAACCATAACACAGGATATATGTGGTTCACCCCTAGCATGGGGCTACGTCCACCAACTCTTCTTTTTCTTTATTATCTTCTGTCAATCTCCTTACATGCACAAAGCATCAAAACCAACTTCGCGTAGGATAGGATATATGCACGCACCTTGCCAGATCCTCCCTCCCCAAGTTAGGTCACAGCACAAAGCCTTCTTACATAGTCTGCACACAAGCCTCTTACAATCACTTGCACTTATCTCTGCAAGTCTTAACACATAATATGCACAAAGCCTCTAGATCCGCACTAAACCGATTCCACTAGGTCTACTCTTTCTTACATCACCTAGGTATCTATTTATACATTACAAAAGGGCCTAATCATGGGTAAAACCCATGGGCCGACATCCCATACCCATTACATAAACCCTAAACCCAAAAAGTCCACAAAAGGTGTCGAGATCCTGCGATTTCCGCTTCACCCAGTGCTCCTTCTTCGACTAATCTATCGAAGTCCCAAAATTGGTCAAATATGACCAACGTTTCCAAAAAACCTGGTCAAGGGCCAATAGGCCCCCAACACTCACCTGTGACTTGTACCGAGTCACTCTGAGCTTGGCTCGAGCTTCTTCGACCTACTTCTTCGCCAGAGTCTCATGCTCAGCGAACTCCTGAATAAATTTCTCGGTGACAGGTCCTCCGAGTCGTTGTTCAATAGAGGTGACCATTTGTTCTAGTTGTGTACCTTGTCCTTCAATCTCCTCAAAATGTGTGCAAGCTTCATCCTGTATTGGTTGGAGACTCTGAGTCACTTCCATGACTTTACTCTGGATGGCATGGACTTGTTGTTGAACTATGCATTGTTCCTGGGATCTTTTCATCCTCTCTATCGCTGATAGTGGCTTCAACTGCGCTTGCATTGATGTTTCTTATTGTTTTTCCTCCTGGAGCTATGACTCCAGTGTCCTAAGATCAAGGTCCTCTGCAAGGCACTCGTAGGTCTGCGCACTTCGACTCCTGAGTTGTTTGCATTCCAAGGCTAATGCCTTGATTCTGTCAACTATGCTCTGGGCAGTTTCCTCTCTCTAATCTCGCACTTCCTATGGAGTGCTTGGCACTGTCTGTAATTCTAATTCTGTTACTCATGCTTGGAGCTGCTGAATGGATTCAGTGAGTTTCCCCACCTGACTCTCCACTGGGTCTTCTTCCATATTTTCTAAGCCTATCACAGAGTGAAGTGCTCTGGTGACTGCTTCTTTAACTCACATCTACTCCATGAACAGTTGTTCTTTCTCCTTCTGGATTTTCACTCTATCCTCTGCGAGCTTTGCTTGGAGGTCATCTTTTTCCTGTTGTGCAACCCGTCGTTGCTTTATGGCTTTTTCCTTTTCTTGCTTCAGGGCTTCTGTAGCCTATTCTTTTTCTTCCTGGACACGATGAAGGCGAGCTTCGGTCGCATCTGCTATTCTACGTAGCTAGGCAGGCTCATCTCCCAACTCAATTACTTCATATGACGGTGCACAGTAGACGTTGCGTGGCTAGAGTAGAGGGCTTGTTGTACCCCTTTCAGTTCTGCTTCGATCCTATCATACATGGTCTCTTGTTTTGCTTCTTTGTGCTATAAAATATCCTCTGAAGTATCTGATACAACGATGATGATGAGGTCGATGTCATCCACCATGAGCACAGTCTGCAACTTGGGATTACTAACTTTCGAATTCTTCCACGATGAAGGTTTCGTGGGGGAAACCTTTCTTTTCTTGGATGTCTCAGCCTCATCAATGGGATCCTTAGGTGGTGTTACATTACCCTGCTTTTGCTTGTCTTCTTCCCAGTTTTCCTCTTATTTGTCTACTTCGTCCCCCCCTCCCCCTCCAGGTGAATCTAAAGAAGTCTCTTCTGATGCGATGTTCAAATCCTGTACCTCTTCCTTCTTCTTCCTTCTGATGTTGCCAGGTGCATCATACTCTTCGCGAGTGACCACAGGAATTATGATGAGGTCGGGGTCGGACAGTTCTGCTTGGTCGACTGGTATAAAGAACTCTAGAGTCCATTATTTAGTTATTTCTTCCATGTCCTCCTCTGTGAGCTTATAGTAGGATTGGAGCTCTTCTTTATGTTCATCTCCACACGCAGTGATATAAATAAAATGTCTATCTGCGCGGAACTTCGCAAGGGGACTGAACCTATGCAGGGTATTCGGCATCATGAGAGGGAAAGACTCAATAGCCCTCTTTAGCTATAGGTAATAGGTGTGGAACACCTCATTTGACTGCCATTGTTTCGCCATGTCGCTCAAATATCAAATCGTAGTGAACTTCGCAACTAGTGGTTCAGATGGCTCAATTTCAGGGAAGCTCGCTCCTTCTAGCATATCCCAAGCCATGAAGGTGATGAGGATCAGCAACCAACTAAAATGGAACTCGTAGCCCTGATCCTGAGCTTCACAACAGTCTTTTTCTAACTGGTTGACGAGTTATCTTGCCCATTTCATTTGTAGCCCTTCCACGCATTTTCCTACGAGGTCGACGACAAACCCCATGACTTGCGTGGGTTTGTTTTTCCTGACTAGCTTACCAACAATCAACTAGAAAGCTAGGCGCACTACGCCATTCTGAATGGAGACTACCTTGTATCCATGCTTCCCCTTCTCCACATCGCCATAGGTGTCTTTGATTCGCTCTGCTAGGGCACAATCTGCAGCCTTCCCTGGGTAAAAATCTTATGGGTTTGGTCCTTGCATGCTTAATCTGGTGATCCTATGGATCAGCGTTGGATCTACGGTGATGCGTCTATCCAGCCACAAATAACCTTCATGGAAGCACGATAGCAGGATCTTAACACATGTGTTAACCTCCTGATTCCTTCCAAAGTGTGGTAACTTCATCACGTTGAGAATCATGGACCTTGCGATGTCCATTGTCCATGGTTGGGGGATTATCTTTGACTTCTTCCCTTTTGTCTTGGTCAAATACTTATGAGGTGTGATCATGACATAGTTCTTGCGGTCTCCCAAGTTATAGTCATTGATATTCAACATTAGAATCCTCTCCAACTGTAGTTTGACTGCGTGTATCCCCTTCGGGAGGTACGTAGTAATCAAAGTGTATTAGAAGTCCCTCGAGACACTATCATTACTCACCACACCAACCAAAGGTGGGATGTAGTCAGGCAGGATTGATGGGATGAGCTTCACATTCGCTAATTCATCATGATTCTTGCTTCTCTTTTCTGTCGCAGCTCGAGATGTTCCAGATCCACGAGTAGTCAACGGTGATGCTTTCACTCCTCTCGTCGATGAGGCTTGAACTCCTATGGACATGGCCTTCTTGACCATGAGGTCTATGAGAATTTATTTGACGATTTTCTCTAATGCGCTCAAGTCGTTTGAAATGCATGCTCGAGATCAGATATATCAGGTCGATGATTGAACACTCAATGTAATAGAATGGGTGGTGAGGTCTCAATAGGCACAACATGATAACAATGAATTTTCTGTAGGCTTGGATACTCACAATTCGCAAAAGTTTTCTTGGTACAACATTCGACAAGATAAATAGACAATGTCATAACGAATTCCTCCAACGGACAAGAAATCCTTCATCAATGTGATTCCATCTGTTAGGGCGCAATATCAACGGTCCAATGGTGATTTTTGGCCATAATTGTGTTTCTAGTCGTTCTAGAGCATCATTCTAATGGTCAGGACACCTCCAATGGTCATATTGCTCCATCATGGTGAAGTACCAATCTGCGTTGTTTTGATATCCCGACGAGGTTCAAGTTATGTAAACCTTCCTTCTGCAAAGTCCTCTCTAGAACTTCCTGTAATTTTCCCAACTTAGCTTTCTTCTTGCTGATCTTTCTAGCTTTCTTTCCTGTGATCTGAGTTACCGGGTTCCTCTTTCCATTGTTATTCTTATATGTACTTAATATAGTAACTTCTCACTACTGATGGTCTTTCGTAGGGTTCTAAGGTAATACTTCCTCTTTTTCTGGAGTAGGTGCTCTATTCTCTTGCATGGATAAGTTCTTCAAGTCTTCCTGTGTTCTTTCAACTTTGACAACCAGATATCTAGCTCTTAGTAGATTCGACTTGTCCTCATGCTCTTCTATTAAGCGTGTTATTCTCCTAGCCATGAAATCTCTTAGTTCTTTCTTTTTCTTTTCTATAGCTTCCTCTTCTTTTTTTTCTTCCGACTTGATCTTTCTCAATCCAGGTTCTTCCTAGCAAAAGAGCAAATGGGGCATTGTTCTCAACAAAATTAATGACCTAGAATTCTTCCTATGTCGAAGATCCATGAGCACTCATAGGTATCTGGGTAATTCTTCCACATAGGGTTATCAATTTTCCTTTAAACAATCATATTCCTCCCAGTGAAGGAATCATAGTTGGATTTCCTAAGATTTCCCAAGTACTTTCAGTCATGATATTTACTTGTGTTTCTGCATCCAATACACAGTCTATGTTGAAGTCTCTTATTATTGTTTCTATGCACTCTTTCTATTTTAAGATCTCTGATAAACTGGTGTCTCTGTGATCATTCAGTGTTTCTTTCATTTGCAATAATAGAGCCTCTGATTCTTTTTGGTTCTTTAGCATATTCTTAGTCTCTTGGCCTTCCTCGGGGTTTTCTTGTCTCGTGTTCATCTTTTCAATTTTAGCAATCATTATAGGGAAATCCAAAACTTCATGTCTAGTAACTTTACAACAAAGGCAAATAGGACCTCTACTAGGGCATTCTTTAGCAAGATGTCCCAGTCTTTTACAACTATATCAAAGAGTTAATCCTCTCTTTCTCTTAAACGATCCCCAACCTTTCCTTTACTGCGCACTGATATCATAGTGATGTACCTGCAAAGAATTATTTCTAGGATCCTGCATCCATTTGTTAGTCCAACAATTCTTTCTATGCATATGAATAACATATCTTCCACTATTTCTATCAGATCTATTCATATCATATCTTCTTTCTTCGAGTTGTGCCCTAGTTTTCAGACTAGGACCAAATCTATCAAACATACCTAGATCCATTCTTTCAAAACAAAAATTTCCACTTATCTTACCTTTATCAGAGCACAAAGCTTTAAGATCTTACCTCTTTTCTTCGGATCTGATTCCTTTCTTAGCACAGAGCTTCGCAAGTCAAGTAGAATACTGCGCACCAGAGCAACAAATCTACGCATAGATCTTTCTCTTTTCTTCAGTTCCTAGCAATCATAGTTTCAGGTCTCGGAAACGGAATCATTTGTTGGCATAAGGGAATACCTAGGGTTCAATGCTTCAACAACGCACCAAAAAAACCCTAACTACCGGCCCTTTCGGCAACACCTGCGAAGCAGATGAAGTCTCACCCGAGGTAGAGGCAGGGGTGGTTGCAGGTCTCAAGTTTTTGCAACCTAGCTGGGACACAGATCTATGATTACAACACTTTAACAAAACACTTAGTAGTTATCATTCATTAGTAGTTAACCCTCAATAACATCACAGATAAAACCCTAATTACAGAGCAGCGCAGTATTCAACAAGATCTAACACATCCAAGAACTTAGCACACAGAAATAGATCAGATCTAACATTCATTCACATCGTTAAGCACTAAGATACCATATCAGATGTATCTAAACATACATAAGGATAACAACACTAAGAATAAATCATAGAAATCACATAAAGCAACCATAACATAGGATATACGTGGTTCACCCCTAGCGTGGGGCTATGTCCACCAACTCTTCTTCTTCTTTATTATATTTTGTCAATCTCCCTACATGCACAGAGCATCAAAACCAACTTTGCATAGGACATAATATCTGCATGCACCTCGCCATATCCTCCCTCCCCAAGCTAGGTCACAAAACAAATCCTTCTTACACAGTCTACACACAAGCCTCTTACAATCACTTACACTTAGCTCTGCAAGTCTTAACACATAGTATGCACAAAGCCTCTAGATCCTCACTAAGATGATTCTACTTGGTCTACTCTTTCTTACATCTTCTAGGTATCTATTTATACATTACAAAAGGGCATAAGCATGGGTAAAACCCACGGGCTGACATCTCATAATGGTTACATAAACCCTAAATCCAAAAATTCCAAAAAAGGTGGTGAGATCCCACGATCTCTGCTTCACCTAGCGCTCCTTCTTCGACCAGCCTGTCGAAGTCCCAAAATTGGTCAAACATGACCAGTGTTTCCACAAAACCTGGTCAAGGGACAATAGTTGACTTAGAAGGTGTGTTGACTGGGCATTGTTTGTTGACATGGTCAAATGATTGTGTGACACTTGGAATTTATTGGATGAATGTGAAGGTGCCACGTGGCCCAGTCCTGGGCTGCCACATGGCACCCCTCTATTGGTCATTGGTTATTGGAAAAATTGTATAGAGCGCACGGGATTTGAACTCGTGACCGCTGGTTCGGGTGGAAAACAACTTGGCAGGGATGGGCTAGCCATCCTGCCCTCACATTAGTTCTTAACTATAGTTGGCGCCATTTATATTTATGTTTGAATGTAATATATGGTGGGAGGAGTAAGGGTTGGGGCCTAGCCCCAGCCCCGACGGAAACTTTACCACACAACCATGAAATATATCCATTGGCACAGAATATGGTATATCACCTTACTGTACCCCGGTGCATCCATAGGACCACTACTATGTGACCAGAACCTTATCGTTGGTGCACGGTGTGTTTGGCATAGCCCTGGGGTGTTACCATATGATTACAACATATCCCCATAGGGTTTTTTGTTAACTGTTGGTGCGGAGGATTAGGGGTTAGCCCCAGTCAGTCGGGCTAGCCTGCCGACCAAGGGGCGTAACTGTGAGCTTTGATCTAGGGGATAAACAAACCTGTTAGAGCGCGTGGAGCATAGCCCGAGGGCCATATGGCCACTACATGTAACCAGGAGTTGAGATTGGAGGGGGGCAGTGCACAAGCCTTAGCGCTTGGGCCACATGGAGGCTCCCAAGTGACCTAGAGAAAGCGAAAAAGGGGCTACACCCTGATTATATGAAAAAAGCGGTTTTATTACTTTATAATAAAGATTTTTAATGATTTTCTCAACAGTTTGAGGGGATTTTGGTCATTTTGAGGGGATATTGGGCCCTTTTTTAGGCCAGTTCTTGGGGGGAAGTTGGGAGTTAGTTACCAACTTCAATACTATAAAAAAAAAAGGTTCTTGAAGCTAAGGAGGAGGTTCATAACAGACAAATGCTGAAGGATTTTTTAGCCAAAGCCATTTTTATGCAAGGAAGCCATTGAGGATAGCACCTTTGTGGGCCATTTTTGGGAGCTCCATTCATCTGATTTCAGTTTTGTCAGTTTTGTTGGGTTCTTGAGATCTGGTAGAACAAGACTAGATCATTTTGTAACCTTTTTGGCATTGTTCTGATGTACTTTTAAATATTTTGAACAGAAATAAGAAATCCTCACATAGAGACAAAGGCCTGGAGACATAGGTGATATTGCCGAACTCCGTTATCACTTTAGTGTTTTATGGTTTGTTTTTATTCATGATTATGTTCTTATCTGTATATTATCTTATGGTTGTTATGTTTCCTCTTTGATTCTTCCTCTTTCATCAATTTCCTAAATGGTAATTTAACTCATGCAAAATACTTAACCATTGTCATTTAAAAGATCTTTTCAGATCAAGTGGTATCAGAGCTAGTTGACGGTTGATTTTTGAGTTTGCATGATTACCAAGGAAAAGAAGAGTCATGGTGAAGGAGAGATTATGGAAGAGAATCCATTAATTGGATTGAGAAAGAGAAATTCTCAAAGTGAGAATATGGCATCGGAAGAGGGACTTTCTCATGATGAGAAAGAGTTTCGAAAAACTTTTTTCGCCATGTCGGAGATGATGAAGGTTCTATATGAGGATTACTTGGAATGGAAGAGACCGATTCTAGGTGAATATTCAAAGGTCAAAAGTGAAGAAGGAGAGGATTCTCCTCAAATTCCTCATTCACCTCCTTCTTCTCCATCATCATCTTCTTCTTCAAGTTCAAGTTCTAAATCCAAAGCAACAAAACATGTGCATAAAAATAAACATGAAATGCCTTTACTTAAGCTTGATGTAAAATTTGAATTACCCATGTATGATGGTGAAGTCAATGCAGAGAGACTTGATAATTGGGTCAGACATATGGAGGTTTATTGCAGTGTGCAACAAATCAAGGATGAGGCAACTCAAATCAAGTTGGCATCGCTTAGACTTGTAGGCACAACACTCATCTCGTGCCAAAGCAAGTTGCAAAATGGCACGAAACAAGTGGGTAATGTATTTCCATCATGGAAAGTTTTTGTTTCTACACTTAGAAAGCAATTCTATCCTTTGGGTTATAAAGAGAAATCATTAATTGAATGGCAAGTTCTTAAACTAAGAAAAGGACAAACAGTGCAAGAATACAAAGATGGTTTTCATAAAATGGCATTGATGTTAGATATTCCTTTACATACCCAAGAAACTCTTATGAAGTATATAGGAGGTTTACCTGCACATATTCGAAACATTGTATTTATTTTTGGACCTACTAATCTTGATGAGGTTTCTGTTCAAGCGACATACATTGAAGCAGGGAAAACAGGGGTTGGTGTATCAGGGGAATCATCTTTGAGGAAAGAATACAAAAAGAGGTGGAATGGCAAGAAGGAAAATTCAGTGGCAAGAAAGGAAGAGAAGACCTCTTGCAAGAATTGCAAGAAAGAAGGGCATGATGAGGACCATTGTTGGAAATTGCATCTCGAAAAGAGACCAAAGTGGTTCAAAGAAAGGAAAGGGAGGAAAACAGTTGCAACAACATCACGACCAATAGACTTGGGATCGAATTCGGGTGATGAATCTAAAGTCTCATTGGTTGGTTTGGCAGGTAAAATTGGTGATGGATTTGATTATAGAAGTAAATTGTTTCACATAAGGGTCATAATGAGGCATACTAAGGTTGACACATTGATAGATAGTGGATCTCAATCTAACTTAATTTCAGAAGAATTGCTTAAACAATTGGGATTAAACACTCAGATGCATCATAAGCCTTACACACTTAAATGGATAAGCAACAATCATCAATTGCACATAACAAAGCAATGCACATTAAAGTTTTCAATTTCATCTAAGTTTGTGGACGAGGTAACATGTGATGTGGTGCCACTCAGTGAATGTGGAATGGTCTTAGGCAGTCCTTAATTGTATGATCGTAAAGCAATCTTCTACAGGGAACAGGATCAATATCACTTAACCAAAGAAGGTCAAGAATATGTTGTTCATGCTCATCATTTAAAGGAAAACCAATCTCTTCAAACTATGGAACAATTAAGAAAGGCGTCTCATGCAAGAAACACACCTATAATTGTTTCAAATCAAGTAATAGATCTTAAGAAAGAACAGGAGATGATTGTAGAATGGAAGATCAATCACATTTTTCTTCAAGATAACTGAATGTCGTGCAAGTATTACAAACATATTAGCTCAATTCCAGTCATATTTCTGATGTTATCATTAGTAATGTTGTCAACATGGATGATAGTGGCTTCAGTAAGATGTGACAGAGTACAAGTGGCTAACAATATGTTGTCAATTATCATGGTTCTTTTAAGGTTGATCTTGATGAGACAGGTGCACAGGACAGAGTTTAAAGACAGAGAACAAGTCAGGTGACCTATCCCACACGTGATGACTGGTCAGTAACCTTTTGGAGGACCAAAAGGTCTTTAGTGGGGAGGTGTGATCCAGAATTGGATCTCAGTACCAAAATGGGTCCAGGAAGGCCTAAAAATCAAAGTTCTAAAAATAGATTCAAAACAAACGTGTGTGTAGGCCTCGTCGATACGAACCCAATGCAACTTGAATGGGCTCAAATGGACATCGTATGACCAAGATATCACGGTCTATTCATTTTTCCAAATAAGCAAAATTTGATGATTGTACAGTCTGTACAGTGCCACGTGGTGGCTGACTATACAGGCTGTATGGTTGTACAACTGATGTGGCAGGGTGCATGGACAGGTTGTTGACTGGGCAAGTACGTGTGGATGAGTCAGGGAGTAACACATGTCACCACTTCAAGGGTGACATGTGGCACGTCCGTACAGCTCATGTGGCAGGTCCATACATCGATACGACACGTGGCAAGTGTGTTGACTTGGTAGGTGTGCTAACTGGGTAGTGTTTGCTGATGTGGTTGAATGAATGTGTGACACTTGGATTTATTAAACAAATATGAAGGTGCCACATGGCCCAGTCCTGGGCTGCCATGTGGCACCCCTCTATTGGTCATTGGTTATTGAAAAAATTGTATGGAGCGCACGGGATTTGAACCCGTGACCTCTGGTCCAGGCTGAAAATGACTTGGCAGGGCTGAGCTAGCTAGCCCTCCCTCATATTAGTTCTTAACTATAGTCGGCACCATTTATATTTATGTTGTAATATATGGTGGGCGGAGTGAGGGTCGGGGCCTAGCCCCAGGCCTGACAAAAAATTTACCACACGACCATGCAATATATCCATTGGTGCAGACTATGGTATAGCCCCCGACTGTACCCCGATGCATCCATAGGACCACTACTATGTGACCAGAACCTTATCGTTGGCGTGTGGTGTGTTTGGCATAGCCCCCGGGTGTTACCATATGACTACAACATATGCCCACAGGGTTTTGTGTTAATTGTTGGCGCGGAGGATTAGGGGTTATCCCTAGTCGATCAGGCTAGCCTGCTGACCAAGGGGTGTAACCATGGGCTATGATCTAGGGGATAAACAAACTTGTTAGAGCACGTCGAGCATATCCCAAGGGCAATATGGTCACTACATGTAACCAAGAGTCGAGATCGGAGGGGGCCAGCGCACAAGCCTTAGAGCTTGGGCCACATGGAGGCACCCAAGTGACCAGGAGCTAATGAAAAAGGGGTTTCACCCTAATTATATGCAAAAAGTGGGTTTATTACTTTATAATAAATATTTTTAATGATTTTCTCAACAGTTTGAGGGGATTTTGGTCATTTTTGGGGGATATTGGGCCCTTTTTGAGGCCAGATCTTGGGGGGAAGTTGGGAGTTTGTTACCAACTTCAGGCCTATAAAAACCAGAGGTTCTTGAATACAAGGAGGAGGTTCAAAATAGAGAAATTTTGAAGGATTGTTCAGCCAAAGCCATTTTTATGTAGGGAAACCATTAA
This sequence comes from Picea engelmannii, assembly GCA_009831015.1. Classification (NCBI taxonomy): domain Eukaryota; kingdom Viridiplantae; phylum Streptophyta; class Pinopsida; order Pinales; family Pinaceae; genus Picea; species Picea engelmannii. The sequence continues at coordinate 1,321 of WSFP011443452.1, read as the reverse complement.
GGAGAGCACCTTTGCGGGTCATTTTGGGAGCTCCATTCATCTGATTTTAGTGCGATCATTTTTTTTGGGTTCTTGAGATCTGGTAGAACAAGACCATATCAGTTTGTAACCTTTTTGGAACTGTTGTGATGTACTTTTAAATATTTTGAACAAAAATAAGAAAGCCTCACCCACTGAGACAAAGGCCCGGAGATTGTCGAACGTCGTTATCACTTTGGTGTTTTATGGTTTGTTGTTCTTCATAATTATGTTCAGATCTATATATTATCTTATGGATGCTATGTTTCCTCTTTAATTCTTCCTCTTTCATCAGTTTCCTAAATGGTAATTTAACTCATGCAAAATACTTAACCATTGTCATTTAAAAGATCTTTTTGGATCGCTCGTTCTCTCTCTATCTCCCTCTATCTTCTCCCCTTCCTCTCATTCTCTCGCTACCCCACATCTATGTCACCCTCTCTACTTCCCTTCCTATCAATTATCCCTCTCTCTACTCCCCCTCTCTTTCTCCCTCTCATCCCTCTCATACTCTATCTCTACCCCTCCTCTTTGGATTTCTCTCTCCCTCCCCCCCTCCCTCTCTATCTCCACCCCTCCTATTTTTCTTTCTCTTTCCCCCTCTCACACTCTCACACACTCTCTCTCCCCCCCTCATCCCTCTCTCTATCTCTTCCCCCCTATGCCACTATCTCTCCTCTATATCTCCTACATCTATCCCTCTCTCCTAAAATTACCTCTCTCTCTACCCCCCTCTTTATTTTCCTCTCTCTCCCTCTCACACTCTCACACACTCTCTATTTCCTTACTATTACTTTCTCTCTCTCCCTCCGACACACACTTTCTACCCCCCCTATATGTTTTCCTCTCTCTCCCTCCCACACTCTAACACGCTCACTCTCTACCTCCCCTCTTTGTCTTCCTCTCTCTCCCTCCCACACTTTAACAAACTCACTCTCTACCTCCATCCTTTGTCTACCTCTCTTTACCTCCCCTCTTTGTTTACCTCTCTCTTCCTCCAACATTCTCACACAGGCACTTTCTATTCCCCATTAAGCTATTTATATCTCTCTACACCCCCTTGAATCTATCTCCCCCCTTCCTCTCACAATCAGTCTCACTCTCTCTCCACCCCCTCCTCCCTCCCTACCTCTCTCTCTCCCCCTCCCTCTCACTATCACTCCACTCACAATTACTCTCACTCTCTCTCCACCTCATCCTTTTCTAACCCCCCCTCTCACACTCACACATTCTCTCTCTACCTCGCTCCTCCCTCTATCTCTCCCCCTCCATCCCACTATCTCTCCTCTCTTTCTCTCCTACA
>WSFP011443449.1:0-20369 GCA_009831015.1 Picea engelmannii | reverse complement strand
CATAGGTGACTATGTGGACCAAGTGGCTATGTGGACAAAGTGGCCTAGAAGATGCTTCTAAGGAAGCTACTTGGAGAGTATAAATAAGAAGCAAGGGTCTCTTGTGAATATCATCTCTTGAGCATAGCTTGAAGATATATTCAGAGAGAGAGAGTGACTAGAGGATTTCATGGACGCATCAAATTTTCTGTAAGTCTGAGACCTAGACGGAGAAAGTTTTGGAAGTTCAGAAACCCTAGTTTCTGAAGGTGTACGTGAGCAGTAGTGGGCCAGAGAGCATGCATACACAGGCTGTAGTGAGAAAGAGCACATACATACGCGAGCTGAAGGAGGATAGAGAACATACAGTAGGTGTAAGTCATGAAGACTTGAGTGTGAGCTGGTGTTGGGTTCTTGAATTCTAAAGAAGTTCCATATCTACATTCTATGGTCTCATATCTACCATAGAAACTCTGGTATGGTTACATAGTTGTCTTGATGGACACTCTTTATTATTGTATGGTGAATGCTTGAGGAATTCTTGGTATGGATGTTGTGATATGGTTATGTTGGTTGATTGGTAGAGGGAGCATAACTCTTATGGTTCAGTACTGATATGATTTTCATAGTATATTGGTTTCTTATACATGATTAAGTATCATTCATATTGTATGGTTGAGGAGCATGAGTAAGTTGTGGGAGAGGATAGATGTGTTTTGATTGGTTATGGTTCAGATTGGACAGTGAAAAACATAAGTAGATGTGACTGAAGGCTACAAAGGATCTGAGTTTTCATAGAGAGAAAACCCTAATTACTCAGAAGGCATACACAGGTTGTAGTACATACTGGCCGTGTACATACAAGAGTTTTACTATTGGTAGGACATGCACATACGCGTGCCGCACTACTGACAGGTCGCGTACCTCTTGAAAGATTGGTATATGTTGAGGATAGATTCCTCTTCTCAGTTGGTGTTGATTTGTGTAAGTTGAGTCTTGCATTGTAGAGTTGGTGCTCTTGTGGTGTTGTAACTCTATTTAGTGGTTCCTGATAACCCAAGGATTGTAGTCTGTAATAAAAAGAAAATTGTACATACATCTTGTGTTCTTTGTGTTCCTTGTGGTGATGACTTATTGATGATATTTGTTGCTAGTATATGTTGTTGAAGTATGTTCACATTTAACTAGTTATAAATGACAACAATAAGTGATGAGTAATTGGTGATTGCTAACTAAGGAGTTTTGTGAAGGGGAAGTTTTAAAAATATCCCTACACTGATTCACCCCCTTCTTAGTGTGGTCGGTGTGTCCATCAGTTACTATGGAAGTACAAGGGTATATTTTTAAAATTAAACAATAAATTTATTTATGGGGTCCCCACCTATTAGTTATTATTTATGAAAACTCTTATTATAATTATTTATTTTAAAAATTTGTCCCACCTAACTAAAGTTAGTTAAATGTCTAAGTAAAGGCAGTTGAAACTAATCAAACTACCTTTTGAAGAATAAAATAAGGACTTGATGGAGGGACAAAAGGGAGATAATAGAGAGGCACAAACTTTGATAAGGTTTTCTCTTTCTATGAAGTGAGATTACATTCATATTCCATTCATTTATGAATTACTTGAAGGTTGAAACTTCTTGTTGATGGCAGGGTTTTATTGAAGGTGGAAATAAGAAGGACTAAAAAGCATAGATTGTTGACATGCTTCCAAAGGTCAATCATTTGTTTTGATGGTATGTTAATTATAATTTGATTTTTGAATTAGTTTTTAGTGCTGATTAGAATTATTTTGCAGAGTCAAGACAATATTACATTTTTGACTTGTTGATCTACTTTTCTTAGGATTGGTCTTTACTTAAAAGACACCACTAGTATTTGTGTGATGTAACATTCCACCTTTGACTTCTAAGTCTTACTTTGGTCCTTACACACACAGGGGTATGAAGAGAAAGTTTTGGTTTGTAATTCATAATTCAATTAATAAAAATCATTGTTGGTTTTAATCTCACATTTGGACTTGATGTGTAATGTTGTTTCATATTTTCTTTCTGATTATTTCTTAAATTTGTTATAAATTCTTTTACAAGCATTTTTTATTTTTCTTTGATAAAACACAAACATATAAAACAACATTAGGCCCAAGTACATATTGCTTGAGGACTAATTGATATTTTGTAAAGGCTATAAACATAGGGTAATAATCCCAACTATCTTTCCTTAGCCCAACAAGATTCGAAAATGTTGTTATACATAAATATATTATGTTTCATCAACATTTGTTTGGAGACCATACTAAGGAATTTGTCCATAATTCTCTATATTTGTATGTGATTTTATGTACTTAGTTTTTCCCCTTTTTTATTTTTTTTTATTTCATGACTTTGCATGTTGTACAAAAGCCTAACATTAGATATGGTTTAGATGATCAGAATTGTATTTATTTGAATTTGTTTAATCTGATTATAGAAAATTCTCAAAGTCGTGAAGAACTTCACCATTCTTGGGAGGCCATTTCTAGAGACGTAAGAATCTGTGAACAGTGGGAATCCCAATAAAGGCAAAAATGGAATCAGCCATCTTAGTAGGAGGTTGACATATGTCATCTATGTCTTGTTCTTCTCAAAGAACAAGAGGTTTATCTCATGAGTTTAATCCTTTATCTAAAGTAGGAAGAATAAAAATTGTTTTAGAAATTCTACAACCTAAACATCGAAGATATTTATCTGACTCTTCTAGTTCATCAATATCTTTAATTCATATCACTTTCAAGATGATATCTTCTGGTTCTTCTTCTGATACTATTTCATTGGCTTCTTCACAAAGTTCTTCTTCATCAATTATTGGAAGTTTCTTTAGTCATCACATCTCAGTTCAATCCACTACAAATCCTTCCAAGGTTATTAATAAATTTGGTTTATTTCAGTTCGAAGAAGATGCAACCACTACACCATGGTGTTTGTCTTCACCTTTAAATATTATTCCAACTACAAATACCCTTCCTAAATTTAAGAATCGTATTCCCACATTCTCAAGGAATGACACCATTTCTACTAATGAACATTTTATTGGATTTTATAATGGATGTTATAATAAAAGTGTGAATGATAATGGCACTTGCATGTGCTTCTTTGTCCATTCTTTAGAAGCGAAAGTTGCTACAAATTTCTTTGAACTCCCCCCTAAAGTATTTTCCACTTGGGTGAACTAAATTACTAGTTTAAATCAACTTATGGGGAGCCCAAAAACCCAGCAGATTAATTACGAGAATATAATAATATTGTTTATAATAATTTTGAAATAATTAAATCTTTCAATCTCTATTTCACCAAATGATACAATCAAATCCATGAACTAACCTGACCTCGTAATCAAGTTGCTTTTATCCAATATTATAATCCATTTCCCTCTTCTTATCATCAAATATTAGAAGAGAAGAATGTAACAAATTTAGGGTCTACACTTCAAACTTTTTTAGAGTATGAAGAATAATTGTAAAGAATTGGTCTTCCCAAAGAATATTTTGTAAAGCAGACTGATATGTGAACAGTTTTGTAGCTTTTCCAAGATATGAGGAATCAAATGATTTCTTATGAGAGTAAAGGAGTCACTTCAACTTCAACTCTTGTTGAGCCTTCCACACAAGCTATTTTGAAAAATCATCCAACTAATACTTTATTACATAATCATCCAAAGGCTATTCTATCTGGGGCCTGGTGTAATTTATGTGATGATAATCATGAAGAAAGTATTTGTGAAGTCATGAAAAGAGCACACGAGTGAATCTTTGGAAAAAATACCGAAAAAACTATTATTTCCTTAGATTGGGCTCCTGAAGAGGATGTAATGATGATAAAAAAAGGAATAAAACATTTTAAAATAAAAGGAAAGAGTGGTAGTCCCAAAAATACCTTTTCCCCTAGCTCATCCTCTCAAGATATTAACCCTCGGGTTGTTACAACAACTCGAATTCAAGAGGCATCAACCTCTTTACCTCCACAAAAATATAACATTCTTAAGCAACTAGATAATATAAAATCATATGCATCTCTCTTGGACATGGTCACTATCCCTGAACAAAAACAACATCTAAAGATGTAATGTCCCCCACCACTTGATGAAGAATTTTGGGAAGACTTAGTGGTATAGGCATCCCCACTAGGCCATAGTCCCACACAGAGGGGAAAAGTCAACCAAACTAATGTTATATTTTTAAGTTGACTTAGTGAAAAGGTAAAAAGAGTTAAAAGGTAACTCAATGAAGAAATGGAAGTGTTGGAGGTTGAGTTAGGAGTTAACCCTAGGGGTTAAATGAACTCAACAGGGAAATATAAAAAAAGTATAAACAGAAGGCTAGGGTGCACTTATCAAATCATCTTGGATATTTGGTATTTTCTTGTTGATGCTCTTGATGATCATACAATTTTGAGGGTTTTGATATTACAAATCCTAGAGAACAAGTCAGTGGTGAAATATTCCACTCACCTTGTTCCAAGCTTAGTCTCAGGGATATAATACTCCACCCACACCATTCTACGTCCTTCATATATTCAGCAAGATCAGCAAGGTCGTACCAGTTAGGGCTTTCTAGCAGGGACACACCAATTGTTGAAGAAGAGTTCGATCCAACCTATCGAGGAAGCTTTGGGATATTTCAACATTAGGATTTTTCTTGCAAGCCCTTGCTCATAATTTTGGAGGATTCTTTGAGGATTTGTCACTCCCCTATCATTTTCTACAGGTTGGGACGATTTTGGGAGATAAAGGACGATTTGGTGATTCATTGTTTTTCAGATCTAGGAGGCCCTAGGCCAGATCTGACCTTAAAATTCTCTCAGGGGTTTGGGAATGCATGATCTATCATCCTAGATATTTTCAGGGGATTCAGACCCCTTATTTAGCTAGGCCAAATTATTGGCGATATTCAAGGTTTAAGGAGGGTCATACCATTTTAGGGTTTCTACAGTTTGAGGAGGAGGCTTCAGTGTTTGGGTTCCATAATTCAGGAGGAGGCTATGATTTCCCTGATCTATCACTGGGAGGAGTCTAGAAGCATTTGGGGGTCTTCATCTTCAGGAGGGTTGAACCCTTGGTCTCCATTATCTTTAGCAGGCCATACCAACAGCTTGAGGGTTAGGCTAAACCCTATTTTTGTATTGGAGTGTTCATATTCCATTGTAGCCTTTGGGAGGCTTATTGTGTATCTCCAGGAGCATTTTGTATGCAACTGATATTATTATCTTGAAGCAATCTGAAGCTATTCCATATCTTCTTCTCTATTTTGTATCAGGTGCTTGCTTTCTTATAATAAAGTTCAGATCTTGTTTGTGGTTCTTGTCTTATGTATTGTTGAAGATCTTCATATGTTGAAATGATTCTTGTATAAAATGTGGATGAATAAATGAATAAAACCTAAGGCCAAAATGTTCATGTCCAACCTGCATACACAACAGTAATAATCAAATCAGTGGTTAGTTAGTGTTTCCAAGCAAACAAATTGGCTTGGGAACATTATAGTGGTATCAGAGCTTTGATCCTCCAAACCTGTGAGGATTAGTGCATGCAGATGTATAGTGGTATATTTATGGGTAGAAGGAAGAAGCATACTAGTGAAACAAAAGACGAAATGGAGGGTTCAGGGGATGACCGTGAGCCACAGGGCTTGTATTAATTGGAAGATGAATTCCATAAAACCCTAAACCGTACAGAAAGAACCCTGGTCCATCACTTACAAGAAAACCAAGAGATGAACCGGTAGGGACAAACCAAAATCACTGAGACCTTGAAAAAGGTAGATGGGAATGTGAGGAAGATCGATGAGAACCAGAGTCAGATAACCGAGCTAATGATGAAGATGAATCATCAGGGGAGAGACCCTGAGACATATGGAAGCAAAGAGGTTGGTGGATCCCATGTTGAAAAAAGTTGTAATCCAGAGAAGGATCCCAGGTCTGAGGGAAGCCATGGAGGGGGCATGTCAAATGGACATATGGGTAGAAGGGCTAACCCTAGACCGTAATTTTCCACATTCACAGATGAACAGGTACAACATGAGCAGGTGGATGACTTTGTTGAGTAGATGGCACAATGTACTAGGGAGTACCATGATTTGGATATGATAATTTAGTGACATATGTCCTTGGATCAATACTGGCAAATCAAGTTCAGAAACAAGCTCAGGCCTAACCACAGGAGAAATTATGAGTTTGAACGAAGAGCACAGAAGAAAAAAATCCCATACTTTGATGGTACAACCAAGATGACAGTGCAGGCATGGGTACAAAAGATAGACACTTCTCTGCAACTTAATCCCATGAGGGAGATGGAAGCCATCAAATTTTCCACTATGTACTTGGATGGAAAAGATCATGATTGGTGGTATCATGGACTCACCACATTAGTCCACAATCAGATAGTGAACTACAAATAATTCACTTAGAGACTCATTGACATATTTGATCAGGGGAATCTCGAGCTACACTTCTAGGAGCTCACACAACTCAAGGAAATAGGAGCAGCCAAGGTATACATTGAAGAATTCTAGAGGCTAGCAATCATGGTGTAGGGTATATCATGAACCAGACTCATGATGCTATTCACTGAAGGTTTGATGGAACCCTTGAAGGGTTGGGTAAAGGATTTTAAGCCTACCAACCTAAAAGATGATATTTGGAGGACGAGGGACCTAGGACCAACTTCCAAACAATTTTTTTTTCCTAGACCACCTCTTAACACTGAGAAAGAGATCAAAGACATCCAATGAACCCTAGGGGACATGACCCAAGGGGTTTTGGCAGGGGTCATGGCAGAATAGATGAGAACACTAAGAGGTAACTGAGAAGGAAGCAACTTTTCTTCACTTGCAAGGAGCCATGGAACCCATCACACAAGTGCATGGGTCATGGCCAAGTGCACTACATAGAAGTGACTTCAGACAATGAGGAAGAGGAATATTTCATCCAAATACAAAACATGGAGGCCAAAACCATAGAGACAACAGAAGAATAGATCACAAAACATGAAAATACGATTGAAGATAAAGTCACCTTGGAATCTATCAATGGGGTGCCCAAATATAACACTTTCAGGATGAGAGGAGTCTTGTAGGGGCATAAGGTATCAATATTGATTGATGGGGGATATTATCAAAAATTCATTGACTCAACATTGTTGCAGAGGAGGCATATACCCACGGTTGAATTTGAAGGGTTCAAGGTGGAGGTATTAGGTGGAATCACTATGCCTCGTGACAGGTACATTCTAGGTATGAATCTTACATTGGGTAGGGATGAGATGATATAGGATGTCTATGCGATGGACCTTCCAGATATTAAAATAATCCTTGGAGTTTAGTGGCTCAGTACGTTGGGGCTTATCACCACCAACTACAAGACCATGGAGATGTATTTTACAGAGGAGGGTGGACGAAAGGTAGTGCTCCGAGGCATGACGGGTAATTCTGCCAAGGGAGTTACGACCAAGAGGATGGATGACATATTCATGATAGAGGATATAGTGTATGTAACCGAGTGTAGGATTTCAGTATGTGTGGACGAGTAGGGAAAGGTTCACTACACTCTGGAAATCAAAGAGATCCTTGACAAACACAGAAAAGTGTTTGGACCGATTCCAACAGGGGTGCCACCAAATAGGGGGTTTGAGCACATCATCGAGTTGGATGAAGGATCCAAACCAATCATCACCACACCATATAGGCATCTGAAGAAGTATAAATATGATATAGAGAAATCCATCAAAGAGCTCTTGGACATGGGGCACATCAGACCGAGCTCTCTCCCCTTTTCTTCTTAAGTAGTGTTGGTCAAGAAAAAATATGGAACTATGCACATGTTCATTAACTTCCAAGCATTGAATAAAAATACAATAAAAAACAGGTATCCTATACCAATGATTGATGATTTGTTGGATGAAATGCATGGGTATTTATATTTCACAAAGATTTACCTATGCTCTGGCTACCATCAAATCAAAATGAGGGAGGAAGACATCCAAAGGACTGCTTTTAGATGTCATTATGGTCATTATGAGTTCTTGGTGATGCCCTTAGGGTTAATGAATGCCCCAACCACATTCCAATCTTGTATGAACCATGTTTTCAACAAACAATTGAGAAAGCATCTGTTAGTATTTTTTGATGACTCGTTCATTTATAGCAAGACGTGGGAGGAACACCTTCAACATGTGGAACAAATTTTGTCTATCATGGAGGAAAAATCATTATACATTAAATATTCCAAATGCGATTTTGGGATGATAGATGTTCTTTACTTGGAGAACATCATCGGAGCAAAGGGGGTACATGTACATCAATAGAAAATTAAATCCATTATGAAGTGGCCTAATCCTAAGACACTCACAAAATTAAGGGGATTTCTAGGCATGCACACTTCTTACAGGAAATTTGTCAAAGGGTTCTCTTACCTTTGTCCACCCTTGATTGATTTGACTAAGAAGGGAGCCTTCAAATGGAGTGAGGAGGCTCAAATTATGTTTGACAAGATGAAAAAGGTGATGAGCACGTGCCGAGTCTTAGCCCTACCAGATTTCAGGTAGCCATTTACCTTGGAGCGTGATGCCTTAGGAGAAGGTATAGGGGTCGTATTGATGCAAAACATGCACCCTCTTGCCTATGAGAGCTGGAAACTCAGGGGACCTAAGCTACTTTACAACATTTATGACAAAGAAATGTTGGCTATCATGCACACATTAGCCAAATTCAGGCAATACCTGGTAGGTGCATGGTTTGTGGTCAAATCAGATCATAATAGTCTTAAGTACTTGTTCGAATAGAAGGACTTAAATGAAAGGAAATATAAATGGGTAAGCATATTACATGCCTATGAATTTGACATTAAATTTTTCAAAAGGAAGAAAAACGTGGTGGCTGATGCATTGTCTAGGAGGCCATCCATTTATGCCATGACAAATGTATTTGTTGATTGGATGGACCACTTGGTGATGGATTATGCAAAGGATCAGTTCGCTTTTCATCTAATGGATGGGCAAGTATAGGATGATAACTTTAGGATCATTGACGACCTCATCTATTACAAGGACTGAATCCTTTTGGTTCCTGGATCGGACTTCAAGGCCAAAGTGTTACAGGCATGTCATGACTCACCAATGGCAGGGCACCAAGGAATTGGTAAAACATACAGGCAGGTGAGGGAGAGGTTCTCATGGAAGGGCCTCAAGGAGGATGTAATGAGGCATGTCAAGGAGTGTACTACGTGCCAGGAGAACAAGGATGAGCACACTCACACAACATGACTATTGCAACCAATACCCATCCCAAATCACAAGTGAGAAACCATATCCATGGATTTCATCACAGGGTTGCCAAAGACATGGGGGAAAGACTGCATTTTTGTAGTGGTGGGTAGGTTGATGAAGTTTTCACACTTATTTTCCATAGCCACAGACTTCAGCGCAACACAAGTGGCCGAATTGTTTTTCAAGGAGATCTTCAGACTGCATGGCCTACCCAAAACCATTGTCAGTGACAGAGATAGAAGATTCATGTGTACATTCTTGCAGGAGTTGTTCATACTAGTTGGTACGGCCTTGATGCCTAGTACCAACTATCATCCTCATACGGATGGACAGACCGAGATAGTCATCAAATGGGTGGAAGGATATCTCATGAATTATGTGGTAGGACAACATAAAGCATGGCTCATATGGTTACACTTGGGAGAATACTGCTAAAACACCACACATCACATGTCCATAGGCATGACACCATTCAGGGAATTATATAGCTATGATCCACTCTCCTTCGTGGAGATAGATTTTGGTGACAACAAGGCTCTGATGGTACAGGATTGGGTACAACATATTTGGGACATCCTCGGAGAGCTAAAGGATCATTTACAAAGAGCATAGAACCAACATAAGGTCCAAGAATATAAGCATAGGGTTGAGGGTACCTTTGAGATTGGTGACTTAGTCTATTTAAGGCTCCAACCATACATGAATGCTTCTATAAAAATATGTAGAGAAGAGAAGCTACAACTACATTTATTTGGACCCTATAGGATCATCAGGAAGGTAGGGGTTGTAGCTTATGAGATGGATCTTCCACAATGAATAAGTATACACAATGTCTTCCATGTGTCCTCGCTGAAGAGGGCCATCAACCAACACATCACACCCATTGAGGTGCTGCCTCCCTTGGATGAAGAGGGGAAAATTGTTTTAATTCTGGAGGAGATATTGGAGGTTCGAGAGAAGAGGATCAGGAAGAGAAGCATCAAAGAATACATGATCATATGGAAGGATCTACCCATTGAAGATGCCACGTGGGAGAACAAATAGGTGGTATGTGAGACAGGTTTGGAATTGCTTGAGGACAAGCGATTTCTAGCAGGGGAGACTATAAATTCCCCCACCTCTTGATGAAGATATTTGAGAAGAATTAGTGGTCTAGGCATCCCCACTAGGCCATAGTCTCACACAAAGGGGAAAAGTCAACCAAACTAATGTTATATTTTTAAGTTGACTTAGTGAAAAGCTAAAAAAAGTTAAAAGGTAACTCAATGAAGAAATAGAAGCACTGGAGGTTGAGTTAGGAGTTAACCCTAGGGGTTAAATTAACTCAATAGGGAAGCATAAAAAAATTATAAAGAGAAGGCTAGGGTGCACCTCTCAAATCATCTTAGATATTTGGTATTTGCTTGTTGATGCTCTTGAGCATACAATTTTGAGGGTTTTGATATTAAAAACCCTAGAGAACAACTCAGTGGTGAAATATTCCACTCACCTTGTTCCAATCTTGGTATCGGGGATGAAATACTCCACCCACACCATTGTACATCCTTTATCTATTCAGGAAGATCAATAAGGTCGTACCAGTTAGGGTTTTCCAATAGAGGAACACCAATTTTTGAATAAGAGTTCGATCCAGCCTATTAAGGAAGATTTGGGAGATTTCAGAATTAGGGTTTTTCTTGCAAGCCCTTGCTCATCAGTTTGGAGGATAGTTTGAGGAGTTTTCATGTCCCTATCATTTTCTGCAGGTTGGGACAATTTTGGGAGATAGAGGACGATTTGGTGATTCAATGTTTTTCAGATCTAGGAGGCCCTAGGCCAGATATGACCTTGAAACTTCTCTCAGGGGTTTGTGACTGCCCGATCTATCATCCTAGAGAGTTTCAGGGGATTCAAATCCCTTATTCAGCCAGGATGAATTATTGGCCGTATTTAGCATTTCAGGAGGGTCGTACTAGTTTAGGGTTTCTGCAGTTTTAGGAGGAGGCTTCAGTGTTTTTGTTCCATACTTCAGGAGGAGGCTATCATTGCCCTAATATATCACTGGGAGGATTCTAGCAACATTTGGGGGTCTTGATATTTAGAAGGGTCAAACCCTTGGTCTCCATTATCTTCAGCAGGCCGTACCAGCTGCTTGAGGGTTAGGCTAAACCCTAGTTTTGTATTGGAGCGTTCATCTTCCATTGAAGCCTTTGGGAGGCTTACTGTGTATCTGTGGGAGAATTTTGTATGCAGCTCATATTATTATATTGAAGCCATCTAAAGCTATTCCAGATATGCTTCTCTATGTTGTATCAGGTGCTTTCTTTCTTATAATAAAGTTTAGATCTTGTTTGTGGTTCCTCTCTTATGTATTGTTGAAGATCTTCATATGTTGAAATGATTCTTGTATAAAATGTGGCTGAATAACTGAATAAAACCTAAGGCCAAAATGTTCATGGCCAACCTACATACACAATAGTAATAATCAAATCAATGGTTAATTAGTGTTTCTAGGATTTTTTTTTTTTCTTGAGAACATTACAGTGGTATCATAGCTCTGATCCTCCAAACTTGTGAGGATTAGTGCATGCATAGGTACAGTGGTATATTTATGGGTAGAAGGAAGAAGAAGACTAGTGAAACAGAAGCCAAAATGGAGGGTTCAGGGGATGACCGTGAGCCACAGGGCTTGGCTTACTTCACAACTGAATTCCATAAAATCCTAAACTATACAAAAAACACCCTGGTCCATCACTTACAAGAAAACCAAGAGACGAACTAGAAAGGACAAACTGAAATCACTGAGACCTTGAAAAAGGTAGATGGGAATCTAAGGAAGATCAATGAGAACGAGACTTAGATAACTGAGCTACTGATGAATATGACTCATCAGGGGAGAGACCCTGAGATGTATGGAAGAAAAGAGGTTGGTGGATCCCATGGTAAAAACATGTATAATACAGAGAAGGCTCCTAGGTATGAGGGAAGCCATGGAGGGGGCACGTCACTTGGACATATGGGTAGTAGGGATAACTCTAGACCGTACTTGCCCACATTCACAGATGAACAAGTACAACATCAGCAGGTGGACGAATATGTTGAGAAGATGGCACAGTGTACTAGGCAATACCATGACTTGGATAAGATAATTCAACGACAGATGTCCTTGGATCAATAGTGGAAACTCAAGTTCAGAAACAAACTCGGGCCGAACCATAGGAGAAATGATGAGTTTGAAAGAAGAGCAGGGAATATATAAATCCAATACATTTATGGTATGACCAAGATGACAATGTGGGCGTGGGTACAAAAGTTAGACACTTATCTGCAACTTAATCCCATGAGGGAGATGGAATCCATCAAATTTTCCACTATGTACTTGGATGGAAAATCTCATGATTGGTGGAATCATGGACTCACCACATTAGGCCACAATCAGATAGTGACCTACATAGAATTCAGTCATAGACTCATTGACAGATTTGATCAGGGGGATCCTGAGCTACACTTCTAGGAGCTCACACAACTCAAGAAAACATGAGCAATTGAGGTATACATTGAAGAATTCTAGAGGCTAGTATTCATGGGGTAGGATATATCATGAACCAGACTCATGATGCTATTCACTGAAGGGTTGATGGAACCCTTGAAGGGTTGGGTAAAGGATTTTAAGCCTACCAACCTAAAGGATGATATTTGGAGGACGAGGGACCTAGGACCAACTTCCAAACCAATTTTTTTGCCTAGAACACCTCTTAACACTGGATGAAGAGGTCAAATACCTCCAATGAACCCCGAGGGACGTGAACCAAGGGGTTTTGATAGGGGTCATGGTATAATAGATGAGAAAAATGAGAGGGAACTGAGAAGGAAGAAACTTTTCTTCACTTGCAAGGAGCCATGGAACCCATCACACAAGTGCATGGGACGTGGCCAAGTGCTCTACATAGAAGTGACTTCAGACAATGAGGAAGAGGAAGATTGCAGCCAAATACAAAACATGGAGGTTGAAACCACAGATACAACATAAGAGTAGATCAAAGAACATGACAATATGGTTGAAGAGAAATCCACCTTGGCATCTATCAGTGGGGTTCGCAAATATAACATTTTCAGGATGAGAGGAGTCTTGCAGGGGCAGAAGGTATCAATATTGATTGATGGGGGATCTTCTCACAACTTCATTGACTTAGCATTGTTGTGGAGGAGGCATATACCCACGGTTGAATTTGAAGGGTTCAAGGTGGAGGTAGCAGGTGGAAGCACTATGCCTTGTGACAGGTACATTCCAGGTATGAAGCTTACATTGGGTAGGCATGAGCTGATATAGGATGTCTATGTGTTGGACCTTCCGAATACTAACATAATCCTTGGAGTTCATTGGCTCAGTACATTGGGGCCTATCACCACCACCTACAAGACCATGGAGATGTATTTTACAGAGGAGGATGGATGAAAGGTAGTGCTCCGAGGCATGACGGGTAATTCTACCATGGTAGTTACGAACAAGAGGATGGAGTCCATATTCATGAGAGAGGAGATAGTGTATGCATATGAGTGCAGGATTTTATCACATGTGGATGAGTAGGGCAAGGTTCACTACACTCCAGAAATCAAAGATATCCTTGACAAACTCAACAAAGTGTTTGGACCGATTCCAGTAGGGGTGCCACCAGACAGGGGATTTGAGCACATCATTGAGTTGGAGGCAGGATCCAAACCAATCATCACCACACCATAGAAGAATCCGAAGAAGTATAAAGACGATATAGAGAAATCCATCAAAGAGCTCTTGGACATGCGGCACATTAGACCGATCTCTATCCATTTTTCTTCTTCAATAGTGTTGGTCAAGAAAAAAGATGGAACTATGTGCATGTGCATTGACTTTCAGGAATTGAATAAAAAGAAAATCAAAAATAGGTATCCTATACCAAGTATTGATGAGTTGCTGGATGAATTGCATGGGGATGTCTATTTCACAAAGATTTACCTACGGTCTGGCTACCATCAAATCAAAATGAGGGAGGAGGACATCCCAAAGATTTATTTTAGATGTCATTATGTTCATTATGAGTTCTTGGTGATGCCCTTCGGGATAACCAATGCCCCAACCACCTTCCAATATTGTATGAACCATGTTTTAAAAAAACAGTTGAGAAAGCATCTGTTAGTATTTTTTGATGACTTGCTCATTTATAGAAAGACTTGGGAGGAACACCTTTGACATGTGGACAAAATTCTCTCTATCATTGAGGAACAATCATTGTACATTAAAGAGTCCAAATGTGAGTTTGGGACGATAGAGGTTCTTTACTTGGGGCACATCATCGGAGAAAAGGGCATACAGGTACATCAGGAGAAAATCAAAGCCATTATGGAGTGGCCTATTCCTAAGACACTCACAAAATTAAGGGCATTTCTAGGCATGTACACTTATTACAAGAAATTTGTCAAAGGGTTCTCTTAGATTTGTGCACTCTTGATCGATTTGACTAAGAAGGGAGCCTTCAAATGGAGTGAGGAGGCTCAAATTACATTTGACAAGATGAAAAATGTGATGAGAACGTGCCCAGTCTTATCCCTACCAGAATTCGGCCAGCCTTTTACCTTGGAGTGTGATGCCTCAGGAGAAGGTATAGGGATTGTACTGATGCAAAACATGCACCCTCCTACCTATGAGAGCCTAAAAATCAAGGGACCTGAGCTACTTTACAACATTTATGAAAAAGAAATGCTATTTATCATGCACACATTAGCCAAATTCAAAAAATACCTGGTAGGTGCACGGTTTGTGGTCAAATCAGATCATAATAGTCTTAAGTGCCTATTGGAACATAAGGACTTAAATGAAAGGCAACATGAATGGTTAAGCAGAATACATGCATATGAATTTGACATTGAGTTTGTAAAAGGGAAGAACAACATGGTGGCTGATGCATTGTCTATGAGGCCATCCATTTATGCCATGAAAAATGTATCTGTTGACTGGAAGGACCACTTGGTGATGGAGTACACAAAGGATCAGTTCGCTTGCCAGCTAATGGATGGGAAAGTATAGGATTATAACATTAGGATCATTGATGCCCTCATCTATTACAAGAGCCGAATATTTTTGGTTCCTGGACCGAACTTCAAGGCCAAAGTGTTACAGGTGTGTCATGACTCACCAATGGCAAGGCACCAAGGAATTGGTAAAACATATAGGCAGGTGAGGGAGAGGTTCTCATGGAAGGGCCTCAAGGAGGATGTAATGATGCATGTCAAGGAGTGTACTGCATGCCAGGAGAACAAGGATGAGCACACTCACCCAATAGGACTACTACAACCCCTACCCATCCCAGAGCACAAGTGGGAAATCATATCCATGGATTTCATCATAGGGTTTCCAAAGACGCATGGGAAAGATTTCATTTTTGTAGTGGTGGACAGGTTGACGAAGTTTGCACACTTCGTTTCCATAGAAACAGACTTCAGTGCAACACAGGTGGCCAAATTGTTTTTCAGGGAGATCTTCAGACTGCACGGCCTACCCAAAACCATTGTTAGTGACAAAGATAGCAGATTCATGATTAGATTCTGGCAGGAGTTGTTCAGACTAGTTGGTATGGCCTTGACACCTAGTACCATCTGTCATCCTTGGACAAATGGACAGACCGATATAGTCAACAAATGGGTGGAAGGTTATCTCAAGAATTATGTGGTGGGACAACAAAAAGTGTGGGTTAGATGGTTACACTTGGGAGAATACTTCTACAACACCACCCATTAGAGAATTATACAACTATGATCCACTCTCCTTCATAGAGATATATTTTGGTGACAATAGGGATCCAATGGTATAGGATTGGGTACAACAGAGTCAGGACATCCTCAAGAGATAAAGGATCATTTACAGAGAGCACAGAACCAACAGAAGATCCAAGTATATAAACATAGGGTTGAGCGTACCTTTGAGATTGGTGACTTAGTCTATTTAAGGCTGCAACCATACAGGAAAAATTCTATAAAAACAAGCGGAGAAGAGAAGATACAACCACGTTTCTTTGGACCCTACAATGTCAACAGGAAGGTAGGGACCGTAGCTTATGAGCAAGATCTTCCACAGGGTAGTAGGATACACAATGTCTTACATGTGTCATGCCTAAGGAGGGCCATCGGCCAACACATCACACCCATTGAGGTGCTACCTCCCTTGGATGAAGAGGGTCAACTTTTTTTAATTCTGGAGGAGATACTGGAGGTTTGGGAGAAGAGTATTAGGAAGAGAAGCATCAAAGAATACCTGATCATATGGAAGGATCTACCCATTGAGGTTGCCACGTGGGAGAACGAACATGTGGTATGTGAGACGGGTTTGGAATTGATTGAGGACAAGGTATTTCTAGTAGGGGAGACTATAATGTCCCCCACCTCTTGATGAAGAGGTTTGGGAATACTTAGTGTTCTAGGCATCCCCACTAGGCCATAGTCTCACATAGAGGGGAAAAGTCAACCAAACTAATGTTATATATTTAAGTTGACTTAGTGAAAATGTTAAAAGAGTTAAAAGGTAACTCAATGAAGAAATAGAAGCACTGTAGGTTGAGTTAGGAGTTAACCCTAGGGGTTAACTTAACTCAATAGGGAAACAAAAAAAAGTTTATAAAGAGAAGTCTATGGCGCACCTCTCAAATCATCTTGGATATTTGGTATTTGCTTGTTAATGCTCTTGAGCATACAGTTTTGAGGGTTTTGATATTATAAACCCTAGAGAAAAACTCAGTGGTGAAATATTCCACTCACCTTGTTCCAACCTTGGTATCAGGGATCCACCCACACCATTCTACATCCTTCATCTATTTAGGAAGATCAACATGGTCGTACCAGTTAGGGCTTTCCAGCAGGGGTGCACCAATTGTTGAAGAAGAGTTCGATCCAGCCTATTGAGGAAGCTTTGGGAGATTTCAACATTAGATTTTTTCTTGCAAGCCATTGCTCATTAGTTTGGAGGCTTCTTTGAGGAGTTGTCACATCCTTATAATTTTCTGTAGGTTGGGATGATTTTTGGAGATAGAGGATGATTTGGTGTTTCAGTGTTTTTCAGATGTAGGAGGCCCTAAGATAGATCTGACCTTGAAACTTCTCTTAGGGGTTTGTGACTGCTTGATCTATCATCCTAGATATTTTCATGGGATTCAGAGCCCTTATTCATCCAGGCCGAGTTATTAGCTATATTCAGGGTTTCAGGAGGGTTGTCCCAGTTTGGGGTTTCTACAGTTTGAGGAGGAGGCTTCAGTGTTTGACTTCCATACTTCAAGAGGAGGCTATCATTTCCCTAATCTATCACTGGGAGGATTCTAGCAACATTTGGGGGTCTTCATCGTCAGGAGGGCTGAACCCTTGGTCTCCATTGTCTTCAGCAGGTCGTACCAGCAGGTTGAGGGTTAGGCTAAACCCTAGTTTTGTATTGGAGCATTCATCCTCCATTGTAGCCTTTGGGAGGCTTACTGTGTATCTCCAAGAGAATTTTTTATGCATGTCATATTATTATCTTGAAGCCATATGAAGCTATTCCATATCTGCTTCTCTATTTTGTATCAGGTGCTTTCTTTCTTTTAATAAATTTCAGATCTTGTTTGTGGTTCGTGTCTTATGTATTGTTGAAGATATTCATATGTTGAAATGCTTCTTGTATAAAATGTGGTTGACTAACTGAATAAACCCTAAGGCCAAAATGTTCATGGCCAACCTGCATACACAACGGTAATAATCAAATTAGTGGTTAGTTAGTGTTTCCAAGCAAACAAATTGGCTTGGGAACATTACAAAAGAATTATATGGAAGGTGAAACTTCTACAATAGCTAGTTTATCTAGAAAAAATGATGGAGACTATTCACATGTAAATAAGTTAGGTGTAAATAATTTTAGAAACTCTGTAAAAAAATCCTCCCTTTTACATATCTGTAAAAATAATGGATAGGATAGAGGGGTTGTTGAAAATAATAATTAAAAATAAGAAGTGGAAAAATATAATAAATTGATCGAGAATAATTAAGAATGTTGAATTGAATTAAATTTATCATAAAGTATTGAGAGTGATGATGAATAAATTAGAATATAACTAAGTTATTAGATTATAGTAAAGCATTGGGAAAAAATATTGGGTAAAGGAATTGTTGTATTTGAGGAGGGAGCAATAATATTAAACTATTAATGGGAGTGAGAGGTAAATTCATAAATATAAAAGAAAAGAGAGAGGATAAATACATTAAAAAGGAGAGAGAATAAGTACTAGGAAGGTTTATAGAATTTTGTCAGTAAAGAGGGATAAATAGAAAGAAAAATATAAAGTGTGAGGGAAAATAATAGGATAGAGAAAGGAGGAACAATGGAAAGGATTATAGTAGAGAGAAGAAAATTTGAAATATCAAGAGTTGTTGAGATTAGGTAAAACTGATGAATCAATAATATATATTTTTAGTTATTGTTAGGATTCGATTAAATAATAAATTTAAATTTAAAATTGGGGAAGAAGGTTGAACAATTAAAAGAGCTATAAAAATATAGGAGATAGCTCATATTAAAGAGAATACGATTAAAACCAAAGAGTTATAAAGACACATTAATTGTAAAAGAAAAAGGAGTATCACGATTAGGGAGACTGAGGAATTGAATAAGACAAGCAAAGGTTAGAAAAAAGGTGAAAAAATAGTAAAGAGAATGGGAAATGAATAGGGAAAAGAAAGTTGGAGAATAACAAGTGGTTGTGATGGGAGTAGGAAGAAGCAAGAAACTCCTTCAACTAAAGGGAAAGGGATGCGTATTCACTTTTTGTTGTTGAAGATTGGTGCAGACCTCCTGCCCTCAAGCCGAGATCCGGGCATTATCTTCTCTAAACCTCGACAAGGGTTAACTGAACTCCTTGTTTAAGCCCACAAAGGATTTCAGGTCTCGCGAGTTGGGCACTTTGAATACAATTCCATAGCCCTTGGCAATAGCCGAAACATGAAATTATGAATGGGCTTAAGGTGTAAGCCCCCTCTTCAGCCCCTTTTCCAATAGGACCATAGCCAAGCCTTAACACAAGAACCTTTCACAACTCGCGAGTTCGCAAGTTGGAGCACCAACCTCTTGTGCTCTTCCCTTGCGAATCCTCGAAATGAGATATGTCAATGAAGGTTGACTCCACCCAAAGTGATGGGTGCATGCCACCTTTCACCTTTGTTTACTCTTCTTATAGAGTGGGTCCTTTCCACCTGTTCACACGAGTCTTTGGCTTTCGTAACTTGAGAGAACAACGAACAACTATTCCTCTCCCTCTACAAATCCTCGACTCTGAAATCATGCATTCTATGAGATCAATGGTTGTATGCCTCTCTCGATCCAACAACCATCACTATATCTAGATATGACGGTCACTATCCTTCCTGAGCTTAAGAGTTTTGAAAGACACTCGGTCTTAATCCTTCCGCTATTCCACAAGCTCCCACGGCTCATGGAACTTTGGCACTTACACTTGAAGTGATTCCACCATCCGATTCAACTTCTCAAGGTCTTCTGGCCAAATGACTTGGCATCCTCCCTCCTGAACTTGACTTCTGTGAGACAATTTTGACCTCCACCTCCCTTTGAACACCTCAAAGGTTCTATCCTTTCTAAGCTTTCTCTTGTGAACTCAAGGCTTCCAAAAGGGTCCCTGCATGCACTACTTGCAATGACTTTCAAATAACCTCTGGTTATTTGGATCTGCAACTCTATGCACCTCTTGAAACAACAATTTCTCAATCTCCCTCTTGAGTTGGTAAAATCCCAAACCTCGCTCAGCCTACACACACCTTGCACAACTCTTAAGATAAACTTGCACTTTAGCCTGTAAAACACGATTTGAAGCTCCTCTGAGAGTTCTGAGATGAAACTCGTAGCCTGGTCGACACACTCCTTGCGGACCCTCCACTACACTCTTTGTAGGAGTTCTTAGAAAGAGAAACAACTAAAACTCATTCTCCCTTTGTCCATAATTCAAACATTCAACATAGAATTCTAGAGCATACACACACATATTTCATTGAAATAAAATGCACACAAAGAATATAAACTAGCCTGCAACATACCATTCAACAGGTGGTTCCAA
>WSFP011443448.1:0-20369 GCA_009831015.1 Picea engelmannii | reverse complement strand
CATTATGATAGGCCACAGGGTGGTCGTGCTGAGTGAGAATGACACCCACCGCATAGTTTGAAGCATCTGTCTCGATCTCAAAGGGTTGTTGCAGGTCTGGTAGTGAAAGTACTAGGGCTGAGCACAAGCGTTGATTTAAATCATTGAACGCTTTTTGTTGGGACTAGCCCCACACAAATTGCACCTTACCACCACCCCTGGTTATTTGGCTAAGGGCCCATGCAATATGGGAGAATCCCAACATGAACCTTGCGGTAGAAATTGGAAAGGCCTAAGAAGATCTGAAGCTCAATGAGTGTGGTTGGGGCTGGCCAGTCACGGATGACTTGGATCTTGGCTGGATCCACTTGTACACCATGTTGATCAATTATGTATCCTAGGTAATGGATCCTGTCCATGCTGAAGGAGCATTTTTCCAAGTTGGCATATAGCTTGTGTTGTCGCAGGGTGTGCAAAACTTGATGAATATTCTACAAGTGTTCGGCCCAAGTCTTGCTGTAAATGAGAATGTCATCCAGATACACCACTACAAAATTATTGGTGAATGGTCGTAGGATATCGTCCATCATCCTCATGAAAGTGGTTGGATCATTTTTTAAACCAAAGGGCATGACCAACCATTCAAAAAGGCCTTCCTTTGACTTGAAGGCGATTTTCCATACATCTGTCTGTTCTATCGGTACCTTGTTGTAGCTAGACTTAAGATCAATCTTACTGAAGTATTTGGCCCCCGTGAGTTGATAAAGGATGTCATCGATTCAGGGAATTGGGCACTGGTTTCTGATTGTGATTTTATTCAAAGCCCGGTAATCAATGCAGAGTCTTCAGGTTCCATCTTTCTTCAGTACCAGCACGATTTTTCTCCCGCAAGGTGATGAGCTGGGACAGATGTGCCCCTTGTGGAGTTGTTCTTCAATCTTTCGCTTGATATCCTCATTCTCTAACAAAGAGTGACGATATATTGTCCCATTGGGAAGCGAAGCGTCGGGGGTAAGATCGATGGGGTGCTTGACCTGGCATTGCAGAGTTACCTTGGTAGGTGAGGAGAAGATATATGAGTATTCTTACACAACCTTATCTACTTGATTTTTTTGTGTGGAGAGGTCGGCTGCAAAGGCCCTGGATGTGGCTGTGATATTTTGATTATTTTGAGAGCAAATCACGAAGAAGACAAACTTCTCCATCTGAGAGATGACCTTCCTACATTGCTTAGCAGAGATCAAGGAAATAACACTAGGTGGGATTGCCTCGGGTATCCTGTACAATTTCCTAGTCAAAGTAATAATAAAACTACGAGGCCTAGACTCATATACAGCATGACGTTTCCATAAATATAGTTGGCCCAAAATAACATCACAAACTTTGAGCCAAGCAACATTACAAAATACCTCGTCTTTGAAGGGCTTGATGTCGTACGACAGTCGACACTGTTGGCTGATGCGGAGATCGCTTCCTTGGCGAAGCCATCCAATGGTGTAGGGTTGTGGGTGCGATGTTGTCGGGCCAGCCGCTTGATGACCTCTGCTAAGATGAGGTTCTTCTGGCTACCACTATCCACGATGAAGTGTAGCGGGGTGCCTTTTACCCACATCTATGAATGGAAGAGGCGTTCTCCTTCTTCTGGCTCGTCTGGTTCACCAAGCTGGAGCTTGGTGGTAGCAACGGTGGCACTGGGTTCCACATCAATGATCTATCTTCCCCTTTCTGGTTTTGGCTCAGAGTCTGAATCCACATCTTATTCAAAGGCTTTCACTTCAGCCACTAGTGACTGCATTGAGCGGAAGTCAGTAGTGTTATGCCAAGGGCTCTTATGGAAGTCGCACTACTTCATGGTATCTTTCTTTGTCTTTCTGCTGTCCTTCTTTTCTTGCGGCTTGGACTGGATGTCCTAATACTGTCCATCTTTTCTCTGTTGTTTGTTATGTGGGTTGGGGTCTCTCTTTCCTGGCTTTTGTTGTGTGGGGTTCCTAGGCCCAAATTTCCACATCTTTTGTTTGAGCTTCTACTCGATTTTGATGACATATCGGTAGGTCGCGCCTAAGGATGAGATGTCCAAAAATTCCATTTTGGTCTGGATGTATCTATGCAAAGCACCATGATAATTGAGCACCAGATGTCACTCTGAATCTTTGATACACAGCTTGGTACGCAAGGTATGAAAGATATTCGTGAAATCTGGCACTGCTTGGTCTCTTTCTTGCCGCAGTGTGGTCCATTTGGTATACAAGTCGTCATAACTTCCGACAGGGTAATATTGTTCCTTAATAACATCCCTGAAGGAATCCCAGGTGGCCATGACTTTAAATAATGAGGGTTCCTCTGTTTCCTTTTTCTCACAGAAAGTGTCCCACCAATCTTTGACATGGGGAACGACTTTGAGGAGCGCAAAAGTAATCTTTTCTCTATTCGAAAAGTTATGGAAAGAAAAATACCCTTCTAGTAGATTCAACCACTTTTCTACATCATCTGCATCTATCTCACCTTCAAATATAGGAATATTGATTTTTATTTGTACCTTGAAGGGGGTGGTGCCTTTGCTCGAAGAAGATGTGTCGTCTGTTGGTATTCGCCGAAGGATTTGCACGAAACTATCCATCATATTGTTCCTTTGTTGCGTGAGGGATTTCTCAATCAATAGTTTGAAAGGATATCCTGTCCCGCCATATTTATTTTCTCCTACCATGAGAGGTCACTTGGGTGTGCAAGATCTTTTGTACTCAAGAGAAACAACCTCGAGACCCAACTCTTTGTACTCTGACCTTGTTGGGGACATGCATTAAGACGACAAGGAGCAGATCGCTCTGATACCATTGATCCATATTTTATGAGAAGAACGAAATGAATACATATTATTAACAGGTGCTTAACACAAAATAATAGAGATACAATAAAACTAATTTTCTATTCAATAAGGAAACGAGTTGAAACTATAAAATGTAGCGGAAACAAGCTTGCTGGAATGGTGGCAGTGTATCTTTGAGAAGAGATGTGACCACTGCGCTCATTCACAAGAAGATGATTACAATGAGGCTCTGAAGGCCTTTTTACAAAAAACAAGAATGGAAAAAACCCTAGACATCCAAAAACCTAACCCTAGGAGATGAAGCGCCAAAATTCATGTGGGCCCCATTTGGGTAAGTTAGTACATCAACTACCCGGGGTCATAACTTTTGCATATGATCTCTATTTTAGGCATATGATAGCCCATTGGAAAGGTATTTTCGAGGAGATTGATATTGGGGGATCAATTACACCTTTGCTTATCATTGAAAATCTCGATCCCAAAAAACCTTCATTTAGGCCCTAAAAATGGCCCCGACAGTTAAAACTGCTAAAAATAGTAAATTGCCAAAATTGTCAGAAAACTGTTTTGAGCCAGTTGGAAAAGGTGGGTGGCCACCGATATCCACCTATATCATGGCCCCGTATAGGCTGGCATTTATTAATTCTAACGTCCAAGCTCTCATGGGAGTGGAGGACAAAGGAGTTTGGCAAGCAGAGGGTCTTTTCGCCTCTGTGGACACCTTGAGTAACTGTACTTCCTCTCATAAACACACACCTATGTTTATGACTCCCCTTGCCTCTCCTCCTAAGATTCCTACCTCCTTTAAGTTTCAAAATTCTACTTCATTTCCTAGCTTAACTAATTTCCCCTCGGAGGTGCACCCTAGCATTCTTGTTACTGTTTTCAGAGAAAAGTCGAGTCGGGCCTTTTCAGGCTCCCCTAGTGGTGAAGGGTTACCGAAATTTATCGCCCGGGGTGGTATTCATTTGTGGAGTCCAAACAGGGAAGTGCGAAAAATGGTATTAGGCTCAGATGTTGGCCTAGAAGATACTTGCAGGTTGTCTATTTGTGGCCTCGTCGGAAGACTTCCTTATAGGAATCTAGGCATTTTGACGCTCCCCATGTGGGTTGAGCGAGTAAGGACTCCCCTCTTAGGTTACACTCCTTAACTCATGACCTTAACTAAAGGGTGGTTTGGTTTTATATGCAAGTCACCTGAAGACGCTTCTCACTTACTAGAAGGTAATTGGGTTATCGGAGGGAGCAACTTAATGTTGAAACACTGGAGGGTAGCATTCAACCCACTTACGAAGTATTTCCAGCACAAACATGTTTGGGTCCTTATGTCGGGTTTACCATTCCATTTTTGGACTAAAGAATCCCTACAAGCAATCGGCAACTCCTTGGGATTGTAACACCCCAGGTTTTGAACCCCATTTTAAATAATGAATTGTTACAATGTTGAGAGGCTGGAGTTCCCAAACAATTATTAAAAGGCCAGTGTGCCCAAGACATGTAATGTTTTTATCATTTTTAATAATAAATACATGACTGAGTACTAGACAGACAAGGACTAGAGTTATAGGGGGCTATGATTCCACAAGAGAGGGGGCTTGAGGGGCTAAGTGTTTATTCCTATTCTAATTACCCTTTTTGTCTAAGGGAGGGGATCGATTACGTGAGCTTCTTGGGGAAGGCCAAGAGGTTCATGATTCCCCCCGAAATTACTTAAACCCACCTCTCGTCTAATGGGGGGGTTGGTCATTGGCTTGTTTTCTCCATCACTTATGCATTTGCACCATTCTATACCTCACGCACTTTCATGCATGCACTTCCATGCACCCACTTACCTGTTCATTGATCCATCTGTCATCCACATATTGGCTCGGGGAAAGGGAGACGAACTACTGAATATTATCCACAAGATAGTTGGATCTAGTGCTCACTGGTGTGATCCATCTGTGACCTAAGGCCGCATGTCTGAGATGCATTGGATTGTGTCCAGCGTTGCTCACAGTTGTGAGTCCTGAGAGTTCCAACATTGAGATTTTGGACCAGTTGCGCTAGAGCCTGAATAAGGAGAAGGACTGTCTGAGGGATTGCATGGCAGAGAAGGGTGGAGGTTCATTCTCTGGAGTGGTGCAAGTTGGGTAGAAGAGAGCTGGGTACTTGGATTGTTGTGAGAGCCGGGAAGCCTGTGAGAGCTTGGGTCCTGACTGGTTTGGGAAGCCAAGTAACACTCTGGAACCATCCTTGTGGATTCATATCCCTGGCTCGGGGGTGACGTTGTTGTTGATATTTGGAACAATAGTGTCTATGGTTGGGTGGAACGTCCTTGGTCTGCAGCCAGTTGGTTTCATTTTTCATAAAGATAAGTGCTCTCTGTTATGGTATCATTTACATGTATATGTATGTATTTCCACTATGTATATTTAATTATCGTTTAATTGAATCTTTAGACTATGCATGCTTGCTGGATATTGATGTGCATGTCATTAAAGTCTTTTCCTTTTATGCATCCTTGAATTTTAAAAGGTATTTGTAAGAGAAAGAAGTCCACGGGTGGGCCTGAAGGTAGCATGCCCCAGCCTGTGGGTGGCTAGGTATGTTACAGTTTGGTATCAGAGCTTCTGGTTGAAACATTAGCCCGGTATGGGCCGAGTCTGTTGGTCAGAGTCTCGGGGTCGAGATCAAATTCTGACCATGGAGTTGAAAATCTCAAGAGGAATGGCATTGCAGAATCTACGCGGGAGATAGAACGTCAAAGACTCGTGTAAAGGGTTCGAAGGATCGTGACCATCCCCTTCGAATTCGAGAGCGATTGCCACTGTAGGATCGGGTGAGATCCGAGATCGTTGGATTGGAGGATAGGCGAACATGGATCATCCGATGAAAATGAAGCAAGGGTTAAGGTCACAACCGTCAGATCCCATGGGAGAGGGAGATCAACGGATAGGAGGCATTGCAGGGAACCAATTTTCACGGGAGATAATTTCCCAAGGTGGTCCCACAATCCAAACCACGGTTTCCCCAAGGGGTTACGTGTCAGCATCAAGATAATTGCAGGGTGAAAAGTGGGTTAATCCAAACCATCGATACATGCCCCTGCAAACTGAAAGGGATGTACTGATGTGACAGGTTAGGGCTCAAACATAGAAACTCTAAATATCCAAAGTAGTTGGGGACCATCGATCCATAGGAGGACACGCGTAAACCGATCGTGTGCTCCGGGTGAAAGCACTTCGAGAAAGAGAGAGCGAGGAGAAGTTGAGAGTTAAAACTTCTGAAGCTCAGAGAGCTAGGGACCCGAAGTAAACGTCGATTGTCAGATCATTCTAAGTAGATCTAACCGTTGATCGCTAAGAGGTTACGTGTCAACAGATTAATAACTCCGAAGGAATCTGTTCGAGAGGTTTTCAGTTGAGATTTGAGAATCTTGAAGCTCGGAGAGCCGAAGAGCCGAAGTAAATCTTGACCGTCCGATCATTCGAGAGGATCTCAGCCATTGATCTTCTGAGAGCCACGCTTCACCAGATCCAGGGCTTCGAATAAAATCCAGTGGGGCCAGATAAGTTTTGAAATTTTGAGATTTCCGAAGTAAGAAGACCCGAAGTAAGCCTCAATTGTCAAATTAAGGACACATAGTGCAGATCCGTAGACTTCGGGTGAATAACCAAAGTGAATCTTAGCCATCCGATCCAAGAGGACACATGGCGATAGATTGGTTAGTTTGGGAATGCGGAGTTCAGTAGAATTGGAAGTGTGCTAGCATGGAAACTTATGAAGTCCCAAAGCCGGAAGATTCGAAGTTATGGGGCACGATGACATCACCAGAGGTGATGTGGAGCCCGAAATTTCCAAAGTCATGTGGCTTGCGAATGTCACCTGGTATGTGTGCCATGTGTCAGTAAGTTTTGAGCATTTGGAGTATTGAAAAGTCAGTTAGAATGTGACACGTGTCACCTGCCTAATTGGGCCATGTGTCCAATTCCAGTATTTCTCCATGTGGCGACAGATCATGCAGTCTGGAGATTGGGCACTCTGGAGGGGAAAAATGTGACAGGTTTCATTGGGTCGAAAACCCCCGAAGGCTGGAGTACATATCGATCGTTGATTCTAGAAGACACATGTCGAAGGATCGTCAAATTTGGGTAAAATCACTCCAGGAGAAAGTGCAGGAGGAAAGTTTGAAACTTCTGAAGCCCGAAGACCCGAAGTGATTCACAGCCGCTGATCTATGGGAGGACACCCATCGACATATCATGAACTCCAGGTAAAATCATTCTGGGAGGAGGCAAGTGAGGAAAGTTGAGATTCCCAAAGCGCGGAGTCCTGAAGTGGATCTCGATCGTTGATCATGAAAGAGGACGATGACCGTTGATCCGGTCCTGGCTAAAAGTTCTGAAGTCTCGAAGCTCTAGACAAGTGTTTTTTCAGCTAAACGTAGGCTCATGGTCATGGTCATATGCATATTGGGAGCTAAGGGAAGGAGGGATAAGGGCCGAATTGGTTGTCTTCGAGACTGAAAAGTGGTAAGGAAGGATTTAGCCATGGTTTCTAGTCGTGGTCACCTGGGAAGGTGGTTTGAAGGAAGCATCTGCATAGGATGAGATTCTGTGTCAGCCAAGGATAACAGGACACTGTTATTTTCCGGAGAATGGGGATATGATCTCCATGAACAAAAAAAATAAAGAGACCTGTAGCATGGTTTGACAATTTTGTTTATCATACGTATAATTCTAACAAAATGGTCGCTTGCACATTTTGCAGAATTAAGGGGCTTAAGCACATCAACTCAAGATGCATATTGAGGAAATGGAAGAAGGCGAGGGAGCCTCCAGTCATGATAAGGAGGCTGAAGGATAGAATACCAGAGTTGGTAATGCAGAGACAGAGTCCAATGGACGCAAGGGAAAAGGAGAGAAGGAAATGCTACTAGAAACGATAAGAAGCCTGAAGATGGAAGTGCAGAACTACAAAGCAGACAATGAGAGAATGATGAGAGAGAAAATTCAGATAAATGATCGAGTGTTGCAGAGATTAAATCAATTGTAGAGACAAACAAAGAAGGGATCAAACTCAAGACAAGAGGAAGAAGGCAGGTGCCATGAAAGAAGGGATGATCGTGGAAGAGTTGGTTATTCCAGAAGTTCTAGAAGAGCTCATGGACACCACTCACCTCCTTACCTAGAAAGAAGGTTTTATGCATCGGAAGATCCCGTAAGCAGTCCAGAGGTGTCTCCTGTCAGACACCAAAGAAGGAAACAAGAGGTAGATAGTTTGCAAGGAGAGTTGAGGAAGCTCGAGCCACCTTCCTTCGACGGTGAAAGAGAAAGGGAAGATGATGTCGAAGCATGGTTTCTTGGGCTCAGGAGATATTTTCAGTTGCATAACTATTCATCCAACCTGGAAGCCAAGATTTCCACCTACCATTTACACGGGAAATTTGCAATGTGGTGGGACCAACTGAAGAAAGTGGAATATGTTAATGAAAGTAGGATCACTTGGAAGCAGTTCAAGAAGTACTTCCAGAAGGAGTACCTCTCAGATAATTTCTATGACAACAAAATGCAGGAGTTCTTTGAACTAAGGTTGGGAAGCATGACTATGGTAGAGTATGAGAAGAAGTTCTTGGGATTGTCAAAGTATGTCAGGTTCATTGGTGATGAGAAAGTGAAAATATGGAGATTTCTAAGTGGACTGTCGGCCTTTTATAAGGAAAAGATCAAATATGATAAACCCAAGACCTTGATTGAGGCCATCAAGAAGGATAAATACCTGTATGAGCAAGGCCGGGGAAGAGAATCCCTACAGAAATCTTGGAAGGACGAGAATAATGTGAAGTCCGATCAAAGGAGGAAAGGATTCAAAGCTCCCTTCAATAGGAATGAGCCTAATAGAAATCATCAAGATCAATATGCCAAGGGGGATTTCAAGAAATAAGATTCCTTGGGAAAAAGGGGAAGACCACCAATACAATGTTGGGGATGCAAGGAAGATCACATGTACAAGGATTTCCCACACAGAAAGGACAGAGTGAAGACTATGCACAACATCCAAGAGGCTACAACAGTCGAAGATATGGGAATAATCTATGTGGCTTTAGATGATCGAAAATCAGAGTACCAGTCAAATATGATCGAGGTGGAAGGTAAGATCATAAATCAACCTATTTCAATTTTTATTGATTCATAAGAAATTCATTGCTACATTGATTCTAAGATAGTGGATAGACTACATTTGGAGAAAAGTAAACTTGGAAAAGCAAGTTTGGTTCAGTTAGCCACTGGAACCAAAAGAATAATCCATGATATGGCCATAAATTGTTACATAAGTCTTAATGGCGTGAATACTAGTATTGATCTAAATATCATACCATTGGGGTCTTATGATATTATGATTGGAATGGATTGGTTGGAAAAGCATCGTGTTGTCCTAGATTGTCATAACAAGACATTTACCTGTCTTGATGGAAATGGAAAACAAAACACTGTGAAAGGAATTCCAAGACCCATCTCTATAAGGGATATTTCAATCTTACAACTAAAAATATGTTTTAGGAAGGGATGTCAATTGTATGCAGTTCATGTGGAAGAGCCAGATAACACAAAGGGGCCAAGACTCAAAGATTTCTCGATACTACAGGAATTTGAAGATGTATTCCAAGAAATACTCGGATTGCCACCAAGAAGGAAGATAGATTTCTCATTTGATTTAGTGACAGGAGCTTCCCCGGTGTCAAAAACACCTTACAGAATGAGCACACTAGAGTTAAAAGAATTGCAAATGCACTTGGAGGAATTGTTGAAGAAAGGGTACATACGTCCAAGTGTTTCACCTTAGGGAGCACTAATACTTTTTTTCAAAAAGAAGGATGGAGCCTTGAGGCTGTGTATTGACTTCCGACAGATGAACAAGCACACTATAAAGAACAAGTATCCTCTACCCCGAATTTATGACCTCTTTGATCAGCTAAGAGGAGAAAATATATTTAAAAAAAATGGACCTGAGGACAGGATACCATCAGGTAAGAATCAAGGAAGAAGAAATTCATAATACAACGTTTAGGACCATGTATTGGAATTATGAATTTGTAGTGGTGCCATTTGGACTGACCAATGCACCAGTTGTATTCATGTGCTTAATGAACAACATATTTGGGAATTATTTGGATAAGTTTTTCATAGTATTCCTGGATGGCATACTTATCTATTCTAAGTCCGAAGAGGAGCATGAACATCACTTAAGACTGGTATTGCAAGTATTGAGAGAACATTAGTTGTATGCCAATTTGAGTAAGTGTTATTTCTATCAAAAGCAGATCCATTAGTTGGGACACATTATTTCAGAACAGGGCATAGTGGTAGATCTAGAGAAGATTGAAGCCATTAGAGGATTTCCAACACCCAGAAACATGTCAAACGTCAGATATTTTATGGGATTAGTTGGCTACTACAGAAGGTTCATAGTAGGGTTCTCTAAGATTTCTCATCCCGTCACTTCTTTGCAAAAGAAGGGAACTAAATTTTAATGGACACTCAAGTGTGAAAATAATTTTAATATGTTGAAGGGATTACTTACTAGTGCACCTATGTTAAATATTGTTGACCCAAATGAAATTTTTGTGGTATGTACAGATGCATGTAAGGAAGGACATGGGGGAGTCCTCACGCAAAATGGACATGTCACTAGATATGAGACCAGAAAGCTTAAGGAACATGAGAGGAACTATGCCATGCATGACTTGGAACTGGCTGCCATTGTTCACGCCTTGAGGATGTGTAGGAATTATCTCATGGGGAAGAAATTCGAATTAAGGACATACCACATTGGCCTGAAGTATCTTTTTGAACAACCAACCTTGAATGCCAGGAAAACAAGATGGCTGGAATTTTTAAGTGAATATGACTTCGATATCAATCATATCAAGGGAAAGAAGAATAAAGTTGTCTATGCACTTAGTAGAAGAGTGCATCTCATGCATGCTACTGCTGTCAGTATGCATCAGTCAGACTTGAAGAGCAGAATTTTGGATGGTCTTGTTACAGACTAGCATTACCTACAGGTAAAGGAAAAACTATAGCAAGGAGATGTACAATAGAAAATAAAGGAATATGAGATAAAGGAAGACATACTGCTCATGCATAAAAATATAATCTATGTTCCTAGTCCTGGAGAACTGAGGAATTTGGTACTGAAGGAAATGCATGATGTTCCTTATGTTGGACATCCTAGTTACCTAGCAAGCTTGTTGCAGCCATTGCCAATCTCAGAGAAGAAATGGGAAGTGATCACCATGGATTCTATCATAGGATTACCCAGAAAGAATAAGAAACATGATTCAATCATGGTGGTGGTTGACAAATTAACAAAGGCCTCTAATTTTGTGCATGTGAAGACAATGCATACAACGGCTAATATTGTAGAAATTTTCATGAAGGAAACTTCTAGGTTGCATGGGATACATAGGACAATTGTCTCGGATAGAGATACAAAATTTACCTCCAATTTCTGGAGGGGATTGTTTAAAGGATTTGGCACAAATCTAAACTTTAGTGAAACATATCATCCCCAGACAGATGGGAAAACAGAGAGAGACAATCGAATAATTGAACACATGTTGATAATGTATGTGATGGAAAGTCGTCCAAGTGGGAGGATTAATTACACTTGGTTGAGTTTGCATATAATAATGGGTATCAATATTCATTGAGAATGAGACCATTTGAATCTTTGTATGGTGGGAAATGTGATACTCTAGTAAGCTGGGAAAACCCAACAGATAGAGTGGTACTTGGGACGGAGTTGCTCAAGGACATGGAAGACCAGGTGGTCAATATCAAGAAGACTTTAAAGATAGCTCAGGATAGACAGAAAGTTTATGCAGGCAAGAACAAGATAGCTAGAGAATTTAAAGTAGGGGAGCATGTAATTTTGAAACTGAAGCCCAAGAAAATCTCTTTGAAATTGGGTAGTTGTACAAAGCTGGCAGCTAGATTTTGTGGTCCACTTGAAATATTGGACATAATAGGTCTAGTTGCATACACGCTTGCATTGCCTTCTTCCATGAATGTGCATAATGTATTTCATGTCTATTTACTAAAGAAATATGTACATGATCCTAACCATGTTATTGATTGGAATCTGATTCAGGTAGAGATAGAGGGATATTTTTAGGTTCAGCCAATGTGGGTATTGGACAGAAAATTCAAAATGCTCTGAAATCGAGTTATAGAGCTGGTAAAAGTTCATTGGACCTACTACAGTCTTGAAGATGCTACCTAGGAGCATGAATATGCCATGTGGGCAGAGTACCCACAGCGTTTTGAATAAATTTGAGATTTTGATCTCTATTTTGTATATGCACTGAGGACAGTGCCAAAATAAGGGGGAGGGGATGTAACACCCCATGTTTTGAACCCCATTTTAAATAATGTATTGTTACAATGTTGAGAGGCCAGAGTGCCCAAACAATTATTAAAAGTCCATTGTTCCCAAGACATGTAATGTTTTTATCATTTTTAATAATAAATACACGGCTGGCTGCTAGACGGACAAGGACTAGAGTTATAGGGGGCTATGATTCCACAAGAGAGGGGGCTTGAGGGGCTAAGTGTTTATTCCTATTCTAATTACCCTTTTTGTCTAAGGGAGGAGATCAGTTACATGATCTTCTTGGGGAAGTCCAAGAGGTTCTTGATTCCCCCCAAAATTACTTAAACCTACCTTTGGTCTGATGGGGGGTTGGTCGTTGGCTCGTTTTCTCTTTCACTTCTGCATTCACACCATTATATCCCTCACGCAATTTCATGCACCCACTTACCCGTTCATTGATCCATCCATCATCCGCATCTTGGCTCGGGGAAAGGGATCCAAACTGTTGAAGATTAGCCATGGGATAGTTGGTTGTAGTGGTTGTTGGTGTGATCCAACCGTGACCTAAGGCCACATGTCTTGGATGCATTGGCCCATGTCCAACGTTGCTCATAGTTGCGAGTTCTAAGAGTTCCTGCATTGAGATTCTGGACCAGTTGCGTTGGAGCCTGAATAAGGAGAAGGAGTGCCTAAGGGACTACGTGGCAAATAAGGGTGGAGGTTCGTTCTCTCAGGTGGTGCAAGTTGGGTAGAAGAGAGCTGGATACTTGGATTTCCGTGAGATATGGAAAGCCTATGAGATATTGGGTGTTGACTGGTTTGGGAATCCATGTAACACTTTGGAACCGTACTTGTGGATTCATATCCCTGGCTCGGGGGTGACGTTGTTGTTGAGATTTGGAAGAATAGTGTCTACGATTGGGTGGAACATCCTTGGTCTGCAGTCAGTTGGTGTCATCTTTCATAAAGATAAGTGATCTTTGTTATGGTATCATTTACATGTATATGAATGTATTTCCGTTGTGTATATTTAATTATCATTTAATTGAATCTTTAGATTATGCATGCTTGCTGGATATTGTTGTGCATGTCGTTAAAGTCTTTTTCTTTTATGCATCCTTAAATTTTAAAAGGTATCTGTAAGAAAAAGAATTCCAAGGGAGGGCTTGAAGATAGCATGCCACGACATGTGGGTGGTTGGGTATGTTATAGGGATCCTTCATTACAATTGATTATCTTTCACTCTCGACAAAGTCGCAGAAACTTGGAAAAATAATGGTTGCAATCGACATTCACTCAGGCCTTCCTGAAGTCTTGGATATTGAATGGCAAGGCAGACGTATTCTTTAGTGCCTGGATTATCTAGGTTTACCCTTTAGGAGCAGTTTCTACAGGAGCACTGGTCACCTTAGACGTGATTGTACAGGTCATGTAGTGGAGGAGGATGATAACGAAGACGTTTCTCTACACCAACTATCATCGGATTTGTCTTCGGGGGCGGACTACTCTGGTTTGAGATCATTTCATTTTCCACAGGACAAGTCTGATTTTCCAGTTACAGAGGGCCTGGTGATGGGTTCTTGTTTATCTAGTAAAAGGGAGATTGCATTTCTTAATTGCTATGGCCCTTGTGTGGAGAAAAGAATATTCTGGACCCTTGTGGCGGATTCCATCCTATTATCTGTCAAAAACCTAATTATTGCAGGGGATTTGAATCTTACTCTATATTCAAGAGAAACTTGGGGTGGATCAGCTTCAATAGGATCTTTGGAAGGTTTTTTTAAATCTCTTTTTCAAAACAAGAATCTTATTGATATTGATCCAGGAAAGTTGGTTCCAACTTGGAGGAATGGACATTCTAGTTTGGATGCTATTTGGAAGCGACTAGACAGATTCATTGTGTCTAAAGATTTTCTTTCGCGAGCTGATCTATATAGATCTTGGGTGGAATACCCGTTTTTTTCTCTGACCATGCTCTGGTGATTTTTCAACTGGAGTTCTCTCCTATCTTCAAGGCCTACCCTTTCAAATTCAACTCGCAATGGTTGGTTGATCAGGATTTCACTAATTTGGTCCATAATCTCTAGAAAGATCCGAAATTCCAAAATGAGAGTGGAAAATAGAAAAGGATGGTATGGAAACTTAAAGAGTTGAAGTTCAAAACTAAGCAGTGGGAAAAATCTCGTACCATAAAGGAAAATGCCCATCTAGTGCAGATTGAACTAGATATAAAAAACCTCCTCCAACCCTCTTCGGAAGTTTTGAGAACATTACATGAGGATTTAATTCTAAAAAAACTTGAACATTGTAGAAACAAGTATTTAAAGGAAAAGGAAGAACTATGGCATCAAAGAAGCAAAGCAATTTGGATAAAAAGTGGTGATCAAAACACCAAGTTCTTCCACAATTTTGCCAATTTAAGAAGAAATCAAAAATTTGTTTGGGAAATAAAAGATGATTTGGGTTTTACGCACAATGTCCAGGAAGCTCTTAAAACTGAATCTAAAAAAAATTGCAAAGCCTTCTTCAGAGAACAACATCTACCGTTGATAATGGATCAGGTAAAGGTGGTTAGTCTCTTCAACAGGTTTATTACTGAAAATGAAGCAGTGGCTTTATATCATCCAGTTGTTCTAAGTGAACTTAAAGCTGTATTGACCTTATTTAAATGCGACAAGAGACTGGGGCCCAATTGTTGGATGGTAGATTTTTTCATTCATTTCTTCGATCTAGTAGGTGAAGACCTCTTAGAAATGGTGGAAGAAACAAGAACCAAAGGTATTAGCTCATGTGCGCTAAACTCAACTTTCTTAGCCTTAATTCCAAAAGTAAACAAACCACATACTTTTGGGGATTAAAGACCAATATATTTATGTAACCTTTATTATAAAATAATCACAAAGATTATAGAAAATAGATTGAAACCCCTTCTTTCTAGATCACTTTCAGAAGACCAGCTAGGATTTCTGAAAGGTCGACGCATACAGGATGCTATCGGGATGGTTCATGAATTCCTTCATAGTATTAAAAGGAAGAATACTAAATCTATGATTTTAAAATTGAATCTTCAGAAGGCCTATGATTGCATCAATTGGGACCTGTTAAGGATGATATTAATTCAGATTGGCATGGGTATTGACATGACCAATTGGATAATGAGTTGTATCGTTTCTTCTTCCTTTGTTGTTTTATTAAATGGGGAGGCCACTGAATTTTTCAAAAGTGGCAGAGGACTCCACCAAGGTTGCCCCTTATCACCTCTTTTATTTATTTTGGTCATGGAGGGACTCAGTCTTCTTCTAAAAGAGATTCAAAGCAATGGCTTACTGACATGTATTAAAGTTTCCAGAACTATTAAAATTCTACACATTATGTTTGTAGATGATGTTATTATTATGTCAAATGCTACATTAAATGAATGGTGGGAGATAGACAAGATTATTAAACTCTTTTGTTTAGCATCTGGATTAAAGGTAAATTTTTAAAAATCGATGATTCTCCATGAAGTCCTTACGAATCATGATCTTGATCCATTCAAACTATTCTTTTATTCAATTTTCTGACCTTTCTATCGGTTTCAAATATCTTGGGTATCATTTGAAAACAAGGATGCAGCGTGTCGAATATTGGAACTGGATGTTGCATAAATTTGAAAAGAATATTGGGAATTTGTGTTACAGATGGCTTACATTGGGAGGTCACCTTACTCTTTTAAAGTCAGTTTTAGAATGCCAGTCGATGTACTAGATGTCACTTGAGATCATTCCATACATTGTTTTGAATAATTTGAGAAAGATTATGTTCAACTTCCTTTGGAAAGGGAACAGTGAAACTAAATCCTTTCATTTGTGTAAATGGGGACATCTAACATTGCCAAAGAAATATGGAGGGTGGGGTCTATAGAATTTATTCGACTTAAACAAGGCTTTGGCAGAAAACTTTCTCTGGTGGTTTCTGATGTGTGATGGTATATGGAATAAAGTTATTATTGATAAATAATTGCCGCACACTACGGTTAAAAATTGGTTCAGGTCTCCGTCCTTCTTTCATATTTTGGCTTCTATATTTTGGAGGGGACTCCTAAAATCTATTCATCTAATTACACACTAGTTAAGCTAGTCGTCGGGTTCAGGTCACCTCATCGAGCTTGGTAGAGACAGGATCCTTGGTTTGGGTGATAAATCCTTCTTATATTCTCCTCTTTTATCTGCTTTAAAAAATCTAAATATCACCTCTCTCCAACAGGTGAGGCGGATCA
This sequence comes from Picea engelmannii, assembly GCA_009831015.1. NCBI lineage: Eukaryota > Viridiplantae > Streptophyta > Pinopsida > Pinales > Pinaceae > Picea > Picea engelmannii. The sequence continues at coordinate 3,951 of WSFP011443448.1, read as the reverse complement.
TGGACAATCAAACTACTTCTTTGTGCTCTTCCAGTTTGGATTTAGGGCTATCAGGTACTTTGGGATATGTATGGGATCGTTTATGGACAGACCTCATTGACTCGGGTGACTTTATTCAAGAAAGAGAAGATGAACTCTTGTGGAATGGTGGAGATAATTCTGTATTTATCACTATAAAGAATACTTATCAGGATATACTATCAACTTAGGGTTTAATAAAGGTATTGGGATGGAGACAAGCTTTATGGAAATGGGACTTGCAGCTCAAAATAAAGTGTTTCATTTGGTTGGCGGCCGAGAACAAGATATTAAATTGGGAAAACCTGAATATTAGAGGATGGGAAGGACCGTCTCGTTGTTACCTCCGTCTCCAAGAGGTTGAAATCACTAATCATCTCTTTATTCACTGTGCTTTTTCTAAAATAGTTTGGGATAGAACGACATCGATTTTGAATTTAAAAAGCTGTTGGAATGGGAATAATTTAAATGAGTGTCTGAATTTCTGGGTTAATGATAAATCAGCCCCAACATTGGTTGCAACACACACTTGTTGGTTTATATGGTTAGAAAGAAATGCATCTATCTTTGAGGAGAAAAAACCATCAATACACTTAGTGATTTCCAAAACTTTATGCCTTCATAAATATGGATGGAAAGCTCAGAAGTCTGTGCCTATGCATGCTATTATGATCCAATCAAAAAGGAATATTATCACAGCTTGGTTCAATGGAGCGGCTCAGATGGATGGTCTATTTTGTGGAGTTGTAGGTGTCATTAAAACTCCAAATTTGATAGTTTATAATTGGATTTTTAATTGTGGGAGAGGCACAAATAACCGAGCGGAATTAATGGGTGTTTGGGTGTCTCTAAAGTTGGCACTACATCTATCTTTCCACAGACTCCAAGTCCTAGGGGATTCTAAATTAATCATTGTTTGGATCTTAGACAGAGATAGACTTCATTCGAGTTACATTGAGGGCTGGAAGGATAGAATAAAGGATTTAATAAAATCCTTTCAGGATATAAGTTTTGGGCACGTCTTTAGAGAATACAATGTTGAAGCAGATTTTCTCTCAAAGATGTCCTTTTAGGAACCAGAAGGTCGGATTACCTATTCTCAATGGAAAAATGGGGTAGAAGTCCCAAAACTCTTAGTCTTTATTAGCCTCTCCGCCTTCTAACTGGTTTTATTGTACTTTTTTTCAATTTGTTCTGTTTCTTTGGCATCTCTTGTATCATTTTTGGAGTTGTTTCATTCCATGTACTTTTCAGTTTATAGTCATTACCAATCTAGTCATAATCCTTTTTGGATTCCGGTATTGTTTTGTATCCTTTGTATTGGGAGTATGAATCCTTGGTGACTTTTTGGGACTGTCTATCTCTTGTTTCGATCCTAGTCTTGGATCTGCTATGTAAACAAATTATATCTCTAATATAATTGAGAAAATTTTATATTGGACAAAAAAATAGAGTTCAAATACTACCATGATTTTTTATACCTAAAAGTCACATGATTCTTTGTTCACCTCATGTACTTAGAAAAATTTCTAGTAAAAAATATAGACAAATGAAAGGAGAAGAGACCTTGGAAGCCCATTAATCATTGATGAACAAAATGTGGAAAGAATCCTATAACAAATAAAATATGAAAAGAACCCTATATAACAAATAACAAATGGATTTCTCTCCCTAACCACATTTTATTTTTTCAATATAACAAATGGATTTCTCTCCCTAACCACAATTTATTTTTTCAATATAACAAATGGATTTCTCTCCCTAACCACAATTTATTTTTTCAATATGGCAATGATAGATAATATGATTTTATTAATCAATAATGGAATGGAGTTGAAAATGTGGCAACATTATAACCATTGTAACCATGCATTAAACATGCCCCAACAAATATAGTAAAAATATTAAAACTTAGTCCTCTATAAAATACAATCGAGGCATTGCATTGTAACTTAAACCATTTATTTACGTCTTATCAATGGTTTCTTTTTCCATGCATCCCATTTTTTCTGTCCATATTGCCAAATATCATTGAGGTAATTTACTCTCACTTTTTAGGAAGAGAGATTTGAACTGATGTCATTGAATAACAATTACAATCATACATAAAACATTTCAAAACAATGAAGGCGTAGCTATCCAAATAGAAGGTCAAATTTTGACATACATTTTATCACCATTCATTTGTAGTTCACTAGCAAGTCCATCGACTTCTATGTGCAACATCTTCAACTTGCATAGGTTAGGGTTGAAATTCATTATTCCATACTATGTTGTAGTAGCAATGGAGCTAATTTTGACCAATATGTTGATGTTTAATGAGTATCTTATTGGGAGTACAGTACATGGTTTCATGGATTTCAAGGTATATTCCTAAGTTTAGTCACCTGGTCTCTTCAGGGTGAAGGGTTGATAACATTTGGATCTATAGTATTGACACTAAATTATGTACATAGAAAGACAATTGAGATGGTAGGATTAAAAAAAAAATATTTTACTTATATTGGTCCCTGAGTTTGCAACTCTTCCCACTACTTAATATTTTGTTCTACTTCAACGTTTCCTTGGCTTTCACCAAGTCATTCCATTCATTTAAAAGCAAGAAGGCATCGATCAATGTCTCGAACTTCCACTATTTAGAATCATCTTGAATTGATTTTTTTCTAACTTTTCCATTTTTCTTTCATGTGTTTGGTACGTGAGTTTGCAACTCTTCCCACTACTTAATATTTTGTTCTAATTCAGCGTTTCCTTGGCGTTCACCAAGTCATTCCATTCATTTAAAAGCAAGTAGGCATCGATCAATGTCTCTAACTTCCACTATTTAGAATCATCTTGAATTGAATTTTTTCTAACTTTTCCATTTTCCTTTCATGTGTTTGTCAATAGGATAACTATTTTATTTTATTTGTTTCCATATATGTTATGCATTTAATTCTTTAGTCATCATTCTTTCATTTAGTTTCCTTGCAACATTTAGTTTTTTCTTGTTGAGATATACTTTCATAACACTTTGCTTTCGTGTTTTTATGGAGAAACATATTTTGTTTTTATTTTTAATTTTTATTATAGTCATTCATATCATTGCATGGCTAGAATAAAACTTATGGATTCTAGTGAATTATTGAAATGTGTATGCCAAGGAAATGAAATTGATTCATAAATTAGGATAAATAGTTTGAGAGAATTTATTGTATAGATTTGGTGTAGGTGGGAGAACTAAATTGATGTCTTTACACTGGAAAAAATGAATTCTAAAATGTAGTAGTGATGTTAGGAGATAGTGATTTGTATTTCAAAATAATTGGAATTACATGTTTTGTTTAATTATTTTTTTGTAACTAGAAGGATGATGATACAAAAACTATGAAAGAATATTACCCATCACTAGCATAGATTTGAGAAAAGCTTCAAACCAAAGTAGCGTAGATCCATCTTAATTTTGGATCTATCATGTACTCAAAGTTATAAAATATCTCCATGTGAAAACATTTTTTAGATTGCAAAAACTTGAAGAAGGTTTTCACCTTGAGGGATTTGATCCCTTGATGCATGATAGATACAAAGTTAATATGGATCTACAATGGTTGCAATACTTCTTAGAAAATGTGATTTGAGTTTGATAATATGTGGTTATCATACATTGTTTTTGATAATATGTGGTTATCATACATTTTCTTTGATAATATGGGGAATAAAAGAAGAAGTTATCTTGTACAATGTTGATGATATTAAAAAATATTTTACAAGATAAATTTAAGGATAATCTACGGTGTGGTAAATAATTAGAGGATAAAATAAAATTAAGATATTATAAGGAGGTGGTTAACCCTAATCTTGAAGATCAAAAGTATCTCTCTTGTTTTACTAGCATAAAGAAGAGAACCAATATTGCTAAAATAATAACTAATTCTCATGAGTTGCATAGTGAAA
>ML869735.1:20469-34902 GCA_009831015.1 Picea engelmannii | reverse complement strand
TTATGTTAATAAAAACTAATCTAATTATTGTGGAAATATCAATATCTTATATTAATATCCAAACAATAGTTCTACATATATCTGTTATAAGGATACGTGATGTTGATCTTCAACTCATGATTGTACATGTCCCTTGGCTTGATAATCAGCGACTTTACTGGTACCTTCCAGTCAACGCTAGGGGTACTCTTCTTCCACCTTAGCCCCTCGAGTTGCAAAGGGGTCACACACAGAAACTCAGATCTAAAGCTAGCTCAATCTTTCCCTTGCAAGGAGAGGTTTCCACCTCCTACACAATACTTGCAACCCAACTCACACAAATAAACTAGTCAAGAAAATTTGACAGCATTTCAGTCATCCAACAATAGGGTGCCTTAATCCTTCTTCTCCTTTCTTTTATAAGAATTTATATCTTGACACTTGTCATTTCATGCATAATTAGATAATTTTAAATGATTAAATTAGAGACTATTCACCCCAAACACATGTCACTCTTCCTTCAAGTTCCACATGTTTATTTCGTTTTAATTAAATAATTTTTTTTGAAAATTTTTCTTACCTCCACAATTACTTCCTAGATTTTATTTGTCTCTTAATTCCCCAATTCTTCCTTTATTGTGTCTCCTAACTAAATTATTGTTGGAGTTTGATTAGGATCCTTCTCTTACTTAGGATTTAGAGTCTAGTTTGACTTAGGATTCTAACTCTATGTTGAATCCACCTTTCCACATGAAATAATTTATTTTAAATTAAAATTTTCTTTTATTAATTTCATGCACACATTTTGCACATGTCTTAAATTTTTATTCTCTCTTTACTAATTTTTATTTAGTCTAAATTTCCCATAAAATTTATTTTGGCATAAACATTTAGACTTAGATTTTATCATGTTTCTGTTTTATAAATTAATATAAATTTATATTCTCTTTTCTAACAGTTCTAAGTATTCGTTTTATTCCCTATGGTCTTCTATATTTTTTTTAGCTTATTAATTTTATGCATGTGACATGCCCTTCAAGACGCACCTACGTTCTCCAAGGTGTCACTCATCATTCCTTATGTTGTTCACTTTTGACTTAGTTTCAAAGTCATCTTACGCTTGGAATCAATACTCCACTTGTCGACCTTGTGTGAGACTAAGGGCTTACTAAGGAATAAGGATTCTTTCTTATTGCGTGCCCCCTAGAAATCCTTGTGAGCAATTTTCTCAATCTACCCTCACGGCATCGTGAATCTCTCAGGAAAAAGGTAGTTGTTAACCTTCAGCTCAAGTCACGGCGGGAGTGCTATTAGGCTATGACAGGGACGTTACACAACCTCTCCCTAATCTATCTGATATATGTGTATGACCCATTTACTCCATATGTGAGTTGGATTAGAAAGGGTTACCATGCCTGCATCCACTGACAAAAATAATATTAATAACTCTTATACATGAAATCTATAACTGAAATCATCATCATAATACATGCATAATAAAATCAAGTACTCATAATCAAAGTTAATAGTCCAGTGCCTAACTCAATCCGAAGTCCAAGGTATTTTGTCAATGTCATCAACATCCTCATCGTGTCATGTTTCATGCACACTCAGGAAACCTCATCATAATACATGTCAATGCTATACATCAATATTAATAACATATTGAAATTTCAATACTCAATTACAACATAAATTTTAACTCATAAACAAAATCAGTTGATCATATAGTACCATGTTTAGCTAGATCACTTGCATGCAAGTGTCCTCAAAGAATAATCAATGTTATGAAAATGTGTCCAGTGAAATATGGATGTTACAGGAACATTTCAATAAATATGTTACCCATTCCTCTAGAAATCCCTATAAATATTCTACTATTTTTTCATCTATTAGAGTGGATCAAACCAAGTCCAAACCATACATATGAGTAATCGTGAAACTATTCTCAGAGACCGGAATCAGGGCTTGGTTTAGGGTTTAGGGTGCATGAAAATAACTAACCAAATTTGACCCACCATTGGTGGCATCCATCCCTAGATTTAGAAGGCAAGGAGGGAATCATGTAATTCGGTGGGTGGCGACCATTAGGAGTTAACATGCAAACCCAAACTTTAGAATATGCAGTGTGTTTTAGGAAAGGGAACTAGTGTTGTGAATGATATACCTCCTTAAATAAGATATATGATAAAAAAAAAAAACGTTTTAGAGATACACTTATCTAAGTACATTAAACTAAATCATTGGACACAACCCTAAAACAATAATCATATTTTTGCATTAAACTATAAAATTATGGAATTCATTGGACTAATAAAAATATGTGAGAATGTAATCACATTCATGAATTATATATCTAGATATAAAATAATGTAATAAATATATTATTGTAGTTTACATTTAGTTACAAATAAGTACAATATGATGATGATGATGGTGTTTAACATCCACTAAGACCAAAGCTGGTCTATCGAACCTTAAGAAAGGTATGAAATTGTTTGGGTTTCTTTAGAATTCTATTTTTGTGCTTGAAAATATTTAAGAGAAGTGTTCCTAAATCACCATAGTTTTGATGAGTTAAGAGGTTAGGAAGTTTGGTATCGTAACAAATATTTTGAAATTGTGATATGATGTGGGTGTATGTGATACATTTTAAGAGAAAGTGTTTTTCATCTTCAAACCTCATAGTGTCACAAAGATGACAAATTCTTTTGACCCGCGGTATTTTAGGAATTGTCTAATGCCCTATTTCACTATGGAAGAATACAAGGCTCTGACCTAATTACCTTTATCTTAGTAACAATTGGAATAACTAAAATCTCATTTATTTAAAGGCATGTTATTTGGTTCCATGAGTGAACCCTCATATACGTAATTGTAAATAAGTTACAATACAAGGGCATGTAGTGTGTGTGAGAATAAATTAATTATATAAATTATTACATAAATCAAGGGTGTGATGGAATTTCAAATCTATATCATAGGCTCGACACTTGCTAAGATTTACACCATATTTAACATTTCTTAGAATGAAATATCATCATATGTGGATCCTCTATCATGGACTTGGTTGATCTCTTACTCTTTTCTAGATCACTAGCCAATGCCACATTCCAGATCATAACCCAAAATCCATATTTGTTCCTTGAGTACCTTAGCTCTATTTTCTTTAAGTTATTCCTATTAGAGTTTGGCTAGAACTTCATCCAAGAAAATTTTGTCTTGTCGATTATACAATTTTTTCCTCAATATTAGATCTATTAGTCTCTCTTGTGTTGTATGACTTAAAATTACCAGTGAATCTTATTATGAACCAAATTCTATATAAATCTATATTACATTAAGTATTATACCTATAGGTATTTTAACATATACCTTATTATAACCTAAAGTTTAACATACCTACATACATACACATTAAGAGGCTAACCATGGCCACACTCTACTAATGTCCAAATCCCTAATGATATTATATATAATTCATTTTTTCATCTTATGAAAGTCAAAATGCCATGTAATGTTAAAATAATGTCACGGACAAAGCTCATTCATATTACAATTGAAGTTGTGTAGGTTCTACTACCTATTCATACATCCTAGAAGATAAGTGGCATCCTCTCAAAAACACCGTATGTAATCAAGCATGTGTATGATATCCATTCCAACCATACCACTCACTAACATGTTTGAGTACAATGACCATGTGGCATACACCTCCTACCAATCAAACATTTATTGCTCTGTAACCTCATGTTGGTCAAACATATTATGAACAACACTCATCCTTGTCCCTTAAATAATGAGTTTAAATGGTCATATTTTGAGATAATAAATGAAAAGACCCTTGAAAAACATAATTCTAAATTGGACAAACTTGTGTTTAGTTACCAATATAAGCTAGAGGATCAATGGAATTACATGAACACTTACCCTTCTTTATTCAAACATATCTAATTTCTCTTAGTATTTTCTCTCAATAATATGAAGCTTGTTGTGTGGAAGCAATAAAAAAGAGTGAACACCACTATGAAAGAAGCATCTCTCAATACAAACATTCATTATCTCCTAGTAATTGTTATTTGAGATAAATTACTCATTTTTTAATCCCATATAGTTAAATGAGTGGAATTTTCCTTGAATACTAAAATGATTTGTCACTACTACAGTATTGGGCTTTATCATCACAAGTTTACTTCATAGATGCCTTGTTAATCCTGTATAATACACGAGGCCCTTGATTTGCATTATTTTTCCTACATCATATTTAGTGTCATCTTGAGTCAAGGTAAATGTCTCAAGAGGTCACTAAATGTGATGTTGAAAATGGGAACTCGTCATATTTACGTCAAAATGTTTGCATAGTGTTTCATCATGTTTGTGTTGCTAATATGATGCAATGTCAACACAATTTTTTGTGGATTTGAAAAAGCAAGGTGACAACAAAAGTGAATTTTGTGTCGCATTGTTTCACATTCCAATACAAAGTGAAAAATAAAGATCGATTTTATTTCATTTGGTATAATTGTATGGGAAATACTTGTGAGATATTTCTAGGCCATTCAGTAGGAGTAGGCAAGGCAGGTTTGAGGGCACTTCAACAAATCTATTGGATCCACCACACAAAAGGTAAAATTATTTGTAATCTCATTTGCCCCAATTTATTTTAATTTACAAATTGTTAATGCTAATTTTAGATTTGGGATGTGAGTGGATGGGATTTGGGGTTATTGTGGGGATTTATATTTGGATTATGTATTTAGTATGGATTTCAATGTAGGGTTTAAAAAATCATATTCATAATTAAAATACAAAACAAATAAGTATTTTACGGTTTACATACCTATTCCTCTTCCTATTCATATTATTTCCTTCTCTCTATCCTTCTTCTTCTTATTCTTCTTATCCTCTATATTTATATTATTAGTCTCCATCTCCCTTCTCTTTCTCTCTCTTATTCTTCCTCTCCCTCATCTTCTTCCTATTCATTTCCCTCCCTTCCCTCCTCCTATTCTTCCCCCTTGCATTCCTCCTCTTCTTCATTTTTTTCTTCTTCCTCTCTCTCTTACCCTCTTCCTTCTCATATTTATCTTCTTCTTCTTCTCTCCCCTATTCCCCCCTACCTCATGCCCCAAATATACCTCCTTTTCCTCCCCTATGCCCCACTTCTCCACCCAGTTATAAATTTCAAGACACTTGTATTATGAGCCAAAGGAGATGGGACCTCTCTCCACCACTTACACCAGTTTGACAAATCAATGGCTTGGAACATAAACCATAAGAAGATTCACTAAAACCAACAACTACAATCATATAAACCATGTGAATATAAACTTTGAGTCATGCTTGGCATCTTTGCTTTGGGTTAGACGATAGGAATATAAAATAGTATTGTAAGATAATCTACATAAAAACACATTAGTGAAGAGAATCCATAGGAGTCTCTATATATATACTTGTAGTAAGCTACAAAAATATATATGAGACCTCAAACTTGATTTCATACATATAACCTGAATTCAGACCAAAATTTTAGACATAGAACAAGAATTTGCAAAATGTGGGATACATATATTGGTTTATTTATATCATGGTTTCAGTTATATGTTCCACCTTAATGGATTGGAGACACTACATCAAGGGTTAATACATGAATTTCAATAAAAATTATTCCATGCACTAAAATGTAGATTAATAAAAGGGAAGATGAAAAAACACCATTTGAGTTCCCAAGCAGTTAGTGGTGCGATGCCTTGAAGCCTAGATCCATGCACAAGAACTTTTTGCTATCATCTTAATTGATTTCATTGGGCTCGATCATACATTAATATCCTGAAATTACAACCTTTCAATTCCCCAAGGATTTAAGGCTTCTCATGACACATATCTAACAACGGTTCTCTAAGAGGGTTACATTATAGAAAAGGAATTTGGGTTTTCATCATTAAATAACTACGGGGGGTGAACATTCTCATTGACATATCTAGGAATAAAGAATTCATTTTTATTGCTTGAAGCCTTCTTATCTTTATCATCACCTTTGGATTCATCACCACCCTTCATTTCCTCCTTCATTTTTATTCTCTCTGCCATCCCTCTTCTCACCACATTCATCTTTCTTATCCCTATTACCAATGATCTAAAATGGATTTGAAAAAAAAAGTGGTTGTAATACTTGTTATCCCTTAGCCTAGGGATAACTAAGGAGATTATGTCTCGAGGCCCATAGGTTCTAGACATGGACTACCGAGAGCCAGATCGACTTGAGCATGTCCCTGGAGGGCCCATCCTTTTATTCTTCAGCGCCTCCACTTTGTCAACAGCAGCAGCATCCATCACATCGGCCTGGTCCTGCAACAGAAATCGGTCTTTCTCCATGAGGTAATGAGTCTAGGTATCATGGTATGTGTCACTTTAATTCTCAAAACATTTGAATATGTGCATTTAATTATTTTTGCTTCTAGCGTGTTCTTGGACCTTATGCCTTTCCACTTGACCACACTTGGGGGGAATGACATATTGCCTTAGTAAGTTGGTTCTCATAGGGTTTGATTTTTCCACTGGGGTGATTCATGAAAGGTCATCGTCCGTGCCCACCATACTTACCACTTTTCATCTTTTTCCCGCTCATCCATCCCATACACTAGTCTGGGAATTGGTTTGTCCAAACTATCCAAGGGTTGTACCTTACCTTGTGGGAAGAAGGAGCTAAAGGCCTAGAGGGTAAAAGTAGCTGGAAAAAATATAAAATCCAAAGGAATGAAACCTTGAGATGCTTCATCCAGGTATCCCCGAGAAAGCAATAAAAGGCTTCTCAGCAAGAAACAGAGGGACCCATAAAAAATAATAAATCAAGACCTAGTTGGAGGATAGGGGGTCTCATCACGAGCCAAACTATTAGGTCCATGGGAATGTAGCAGTATGACACTACCATTCATCTGGTCACCATTCCAGGGCAATGGCTCTTGGTGGCATAGCCAAGAGAAAGGGGGTCTCATCACGACCCAACCTTCTCATTTCCATGAAATGCTTGTAGGTAACATTGCCACCACTGGTCACCATGCCAGGGTAGTGTCCCCTAACTAGCCTTGAAAGAAAGAGCAATAAGAATAGAAGATAAAAGTCATGAATGGGCTTGGAAACATTTGCATCCATGACAAGGTGCAGCTCACCCTCTTCAGAGGCACCCACGGGTAATCCATCCATTTCCCTTCTATCACTGCACCCATTTCCTAGACATCCCTTTCCACCTCATCCACTCACATGGCATGGATTTGTCTTCACCCAGGAACATCCCACATCCAATGAGCACTACCCCAATAGGATGTCCTAACATCCTCTCCAAACTTGGCTTGTAGAATATCAGAACGCCTTTGATCACTTGTCTGGGTAAAGGGGGTTTCATGCATGTTTAAATAAATTGATGATTAGATGTGATTGGCATTGCTACGATCCCTATGACTTATGAGCCCATGGAGGGCGTATTTTTTTATGTTGCAGGGCCACACCCGATGGAAAGGTACACATGGGGAGATGATTAGTTTAGACCTCAATGGGGCTAAAACCCCAACAGATGGACGTTGAGACCCCAGCCAGGAGCAGAGATAGATCAGGGGTTTGCACCGGAGAGAGAGGAGTATGTTCCACTAGCGACAGCCTGGTAGGCCTCGACCCAGGGGGGTCTTTCCGTTTTCACCATGATGTAGGCCTTGGAAGGCCCATGACGCCACCTAGGTCACCCATGACGTCACCCAGCGTTTTGGATACTTTGGAGGCAATTGTGTTCCAAGTGGCACGTGTGGCAGGATCCTAAGGCCCAAGGAGGCCTAACGTTTTTCTCCAAGAGGCCAATGTTGCCCTAAAATGGCCTAATGTCACCCTAAAAGGGAATGACATCATATTTACTGCTTGATTTAGGGTTTATTTATGACATTTAATGTAAAAAACTGGATATTATGTGTAACAGGCCATGTCGGCCTTTTTGACCTAATTTTGGTCATTCGTATTGTATAAATAAGGGTATAAACCCTTGTATTATTCATCATATTTCACTCACACTTGTGAGTACTGAAATTTGCGCCTTATCTAGGGCTTCTTGGCTGAAATTTTAGGTGCACTTGTTGAGGAAGGCTAAATTTGGAGTATTTTGGCAAGTTTCTTGGTGGACGTGTTCAACCAGGGATTTTCTTGATGATTCTTGGTGTATGTAAGTGATATTTCTACAAGTATTCTTAATTGAATGGTTATATTCTTATTTATATTTCATTTACATTCAAGATTATGAAATTGCTTGATTAAACCCTAGGAAGACTAGCACATGTTATTGTCCTAGCTTTAAAAGCCTTCACCTACTAGATCTTGTCAAAAGGCCATTTTTCTTGAAGCATGTGTTAAGGCCTTGCCATTGCAACACCTTAGTATCCATTGCTTCATCTTAGATGATTTGGTGTTTCATCATTGAGTTAAAGAGGGAGGAAACCTACTAAGGCCTAGGGTTGTTGATGCAGGAGCATCGCCAGCAAGTCCACGTGGAGGGAAAACTCAGCACCATAATGTGCCTTTCTAAAATTTCAGAATCTAAGAGCTGACGTTTTTCTGTTAATCCATTTTGGAACGGACGATTGAACAAGAGTGAAACACTCAGAAATTCTATGATGGTGAGAGGTTTGGGAGTTTCACTCCTAGTCTTGAATGTAACCAAAATTAGGTAGCAATTAGGTTTCTGTTTTTGGGGGAGACGAGTAGTTAGGGAGGGAACCCTAGAGGAACTTTCAGGATGCATAGATGCCTAGCATGCCCAAATGAGGCTGTGGGAGGAGTATTTTTGTAGAATAGTAGTTAGAGTAGTTTTGAGTGAGAAGAAATGAGACTCGGTAGAGATCCATTTTTGTAAACACATTGTACAAGCATTTTTTATTAATACAAAGCAGTTTTTCCTACCCATGATTTGTCTGTGTGTTTATGCAATTAAATTTTAATGGAATGTTCATTTATGTTGTAGATGTGTATGAATCATTTTCCATATGAAGGGTAGAGATAGATTTCATTAACTTTAAGAGTTTGTTGAAACTGTTATGGGTTATTTAGGCTATGCAAGGAGTGCACACCTGATTATTGGAAACTATGTGGCCAGCGCAAGGAGTGCACATCTAAATCTTGAATCGAGTTCAGGAAAGAACGTGCCAGGAGGGCACACCTAAAAATTTACTAACTCAGGAACGATCCTCAAGGTTATTGAATACCTTGGAGGAAAGGCAGTGCAGAAGAAGCACAGAAAAACATAATTACTGGAGATTTTGTAGAGCTCTGCCAGGCGGGAATCCAACAAGTGCGAGGAGCACACGAAGGAACTCTGTTTCGAGTTCTGACAAGAGAAGTGTCAAGGAGAGACACTTATGGAGTTGTTGAATACTCTAGAAAGATCTGAAAGGAGTGATTGAGAGAAAGTTTCCAAGAAGTCACTTAATTCCCTTTGAGGAACGGAAGGGACAAAAATCTTTGAGGCCCGAGAGGTTAAATATAAGGAGGTCGAGCGCAGAAGTTGCCAGGAGGCCACCAGAAATTCTTTCGAAAGACGCAGAAGGGTGAGACCCTTAGGAGACTAAGTAAATCGAATAACTCATGAAAGATAGCGCAAGGAAGGAGCGTAGAGAGAACTTGCTTCACATTCAAAATCTCAGAAGGGAAAGTGTTCCCAGAAGTAAGCAAGATACAAAACAGTCGGCTCACAGGAGAAAGATCGGAGGTCAAGACCTTCGAAACACTTAGAAAATCATTCTAAGTCAGGAGGAAGCCAAAGCTCAGGAGTAATAACACTTTCTAAAAGTGTAGAATAAGCCCAAGGGATGGACACGTAGAAATATCGAAGACTGATCCCTTTGGAAACTTAGAAATCCTTCTAAGTCAGGGAAGGAAGCAAAAGCTTGGGAGGAGGAGCGACAGTGATCATTGGATTGAGAAGACGAAGATTCTGGACCGTCAAATCAGAATCTTGACAAGAGTAGCGTGCATAAGGGTAGGATAGATATCGTTCATCGGATCTAGGCACGAAGGGCCAACAGTCGTTGGATCTAGAGGTAAGTGCACGAACTTTAACATTCTGGAAATGCACAGGGTAAGAAAACTCACGAAATCCAAGTTCGTGATTCAATCACAACCATTGGATAACGGAGGGATATAGACCATCGATCCGAGGCAATCGCAGAATCAGAAATCGAGAGAAGAGAGGTGTGCAGTCTTCCTACTTCTTGAAACGTGAAATCCTGATTCGAGAGAGAGGAGATCTAGATCGTTGGATCATGGGGCACGTAGACCATCAATATGACGTGAGAGGAATTTTGGAAGTCGGAAGATCAAAGGTGAGCAACCTTTCGACTTCACAAAATGTGAAGGAGAAAACAGGATCGTCGGGTCATGGGGGAATCAGGACCGTTGATCTAAGGTGAAGAAGTCGTGAGTTCAGATATCGGGAAAAGGGAGAAAATCTACATTGTGAGTTCCCAACATGCGAAATCCCGATGTGCTCAGAAGCAGGGGCCCCAGGTCATAGTTGGAGGTCATATTAGCGAAAGGTTAAAGGAGCAGCTCGCGCCTAGAGAAACTGTCGATCAAGAAATCATAAATCGTGAGGTCGGTTTTGACTCAAGTGAAATCACCTGAGGTCCGAGACCGCAAAGGGCCTTTTTGGTTAGGCCTATGGTCATAGCGGGTGATCATGTCAAGAAATCTCACCCCTAGTGCTTGTTCGCGCAGGCTGAGTTGCACATAGGACCTATGGATATTTCGTGAGGATTCCAGCAAGGAATCAAAGAGTTGTTCCAGCTCAAAGATTGAGAAGATCTAGTGACCGAGATGTCAGCAGACCCTGTCGAGGTGGGGCACTGCATCAAGTGGTATCATATCTTTTTTTTTTTTTGCAGACCGTAGACAAAAGAAGGACGGTGAAAGGATATAGTCTGATACCATCAAGTGGTATCAAAGTTGAAATTTATGTCTATAGATTTCAGGTGAGGGGAATAAAAGAGATAATCTCATATCATCAAGAGGTATCAGCATTGATTTGTCCATAGATTTCAGGTGAAGGAGATAGAGAAGAAAGTTTGACTATGACAAGTAGTATCAAGAGCAGAAGTTTGTCTGTAGATTGTAGGTAAGGTGAGAAGGTGAATAGAGACAATCTGAGGACACCAAATGGTATCAGAAGCTGAAGTTTACTTATGGACAACAAGTGAAGGAAGACAGAGTACTGATGCTCTGTCGATATGGTTGCAAGGTGTGCAGCAAATGGTAGATAGCCAGGAGGGTTGAAGACAGAAAATATGGCTACTGAAGGCCATGAGCATGGTCAAAGAGGATCAAACCGCTAGAAGAAAAGTAAAGCAGAAATTGACAAGGAGCTCATTGAGATAAGAGCAAGAATGGAACAGTTGACATTGAAGATGAAGAAGGAAACAAAGGTACTCTGGAGGTACGAATGGCCTCTGAACAGGAAAGAAAAATGGTATGTCCAAAAGTTGTTGGCCAGAAAACAACAAAAAGTAGTGATGAGATGGTTGAGGTATGTTGAAAACCTCAGTGACACAAAGGAGGAGTCGATTTGCATTTGTGAGCCAGAAGTAAGAGAAACCCTCAGTGATGAGGAGGGGAGATCAGTTACAGGTCTCATAAACTGCCAGGAGGGCAGAGATGAATTTTCAAATTGCAAGGCGGGCAATGATATGAGATCAAGTGAGGATCTCTTAGACCGTCAGGAGGACAGTAGTGGAAATTGATATTGCCAGGTGGACCATGAGATGGGATTGGGAGATCTCATAAACTGCCAGGGGGGTAGAAGTGAACTTTCAAGTTTCCAAGTGGGCAATGGAGGGAGTTAGTGGATGATCTCATAAATTGTCAGGAGGGTAGTGATGGAATTTCAAGTTTCCAGGTGGGCAATGAAGATGGATCATTAGATCTCGCAGAGTGCCAGGGGGGTAGAAAATAAATCCTAGATTGTCAGGTGGGTGAGGGAGAAGAAATGAACTCAGCTGAGAGTTCATATCAGCAAGGAGTGTTGATAGATGAAGATTCATGTGGTTTTGCAGACCATGTGAATGAAGACGATGAGAAGTTAAATACTCCCATAGCAGCAGAGGAGGATCATAGGTGTGTTCTAATCATTGGTTGAATTCAAATATTCCTACGAAATAGTCCAGAAGAGACTAATATAAGAGTTTCACATGAGGAGGTATTGCAACAAGAATCTGAGAAGGAATCCATGGGGCCAAATGATTTTAAAGATAAATGTGTCTTTGATGCAGGTACATCAGAAGAAAGACAGCCAACAACGATTGTCAAAGAGGAGCATATATTGATGTCTACCCCAACGGGAAAAGAGGAGAATTCAGATGAATTGCTCACTCAATGGGAGAAGGATTTGGAGATGTTGGAGGATTGGTTGGACAACCCAAAACCAAAATATGGTTGTCAGGAGATAGTCATGCATATTTCAGGAGAAGAGCATTCAACAGAAGTGCTCAAGATTTTCAGCCAAGAAGCTCAAAGGGAGATAACTGCAGCATTAGAGCCTGCAACAGAAGAAGAAGCAGACAACATAGATTTTCTTGAGTTGTGTGAGGAATTGGAATCCCTGGAGAATAGGATAAATATGCAGAGTAGGCATATCCAATAGATCAAATTGGAAACGGGTGGAGGAATGTACGAGCCTGGGGAGAATTTGGAGGAAGTTGGGGTTGAACCAACACAAGCAGAGATGAAAGAAGCCAATTTGTTGTTCGACAACATAGGTATTCCAACAGAGGACGAACACCTTCAGTAACCACTCACATACCCAGATCAAAGATCAACACACCGATGTTTTCATGTGGTAAAACCCCTACGGGGAAACATCCATGGCCCCAGCCAACGCAGCCACTTGGAGCAGTTTATTAATGCAAAGAAAAAGATTACAAAGATATTTTACAAGAGAGTTTCTCACAATCGATCATCGGCAAATGACCCTCCATGCTCTTTAAATAGAGATCATGGACCAATTGGGTGTTAAGCCACGGATCAATGGTTGTTAATATCGAGGAGAGTATGAATCATTGGATCATTCTATGTCGGGAATGTTGGGTATGTGTTATATTCTTTACATGAGTAGCAGTGTTTGAGCATATGCGTCGGGCACGCAGGGGGGTTAGAGGGGGGGGTGCAGGGGGGAGGATCCCCCCGCGTGGGGGTCCGAGGGCAGCGCCCCTGGAAAAAAAAAAAAATTGCCTCAGGAAACGTGACACCTACCTCAGGAAACGTGTCATGTATTTAGGTGGTTTTTTCAGCACATCGTTTTTTCCGATGGTTTTCTATTTTCAATTAATGAATTAGGGTTTTGGACTAATCTGGGTCATTAGGTTAGGTTTTTGGATGTCGCTAGCTCCTATATGTATATAGTATTGTAAACAATGTAACATAATGAATGAATATAATATATGTTGGTTTTCCCGGTTTGGGTTTCCAGGGGAAAATCTTTGTGTAATGTTTGTATTTGCCATTGTATCTTTTCTATTCTTTTCTAAATATCTATTTACAATAGACATTGTACAAGGTTAGAATTTACATTTGGTATTAGAGATTTATTGGCTTCAGGGGGACGCCTTTGTGGTCAAGAATTTGCCTCGGGCCTATGATAAGTCGTGTTACAGTGGGAGATCTGCGGTATTGTTTTTCAGGTGAAAAGAAATGGCAAGCAATTCGAAGATGGAGATCGAGAATTTTAATGGGAAAATATTTGAGCTATGGAAGCTCAAGATGGAAGATATTTTGGTGGACAGAGATCAGTGGATCGCAGTAGATCCAAGTACTGCACCTATAGGAACTTCTACAGATGACTGGAAAAAGATGGATCAGAAGGCAAAGAGCACAATCCAACTGTGTATCTCTGATTCAGTATTACTAAATGTGTCAGAGGAAGCTACAGCCAAAGATTTATGGGAAAAGTTGGGGAATTTGTATCAGTCTAAGTCCCTGGTAAATAAACTATTCCTGGTAAAGAAGCTGTATAACTTGAGGATGAGAGATGGAGACTCGGTGGCAGAGCATTTGAACGCCTTCAATACTGTGGTAAGTCAGTTAGTATCTGTTGAGATTAAAATTTCAGATGAAGATAAATGTATCAGTTTGTTGTGTTCTTTACCAGACTCCTGGGATAGTCTGGTTGTGTCCATAGGTAGTAATACAACTTCTTTGAAGTTTGAATAAGTGGTCTCATCCTTATTGTCGGAGGAGATGAGATGAAAGAATATGGAAGGACATAGCACAGACACATTATTTGCAAGACGACGTTCCCAAGAAAGAAATAGATCTAATTTCTCAAGTGGGAGATCTAAGTCTAAGGGTAGATCTAAATCTCCTGGAAAGTTTGTAAGGGTATGTTGGAGGTGTGGAAAAGAAGGGCACTACAAGAAGCAGTGTAGATCCAAA
>ML869735.1:0-20369 GCA_009831015.1 Picea engelmannii | reverse complement strand
GGATCAGTGTCCCAAGACACATGAAGAAGAGGGGGACATGTCTCATGTTCCATATGTGTGTGCAGTTGGCAGTTTGATGTATGCAATGGTCTGTACTAGACCGAACATTGCACATGCAGTGGGAGTTTTGAGCAGGTATATGTCAAAACTAGGGAAGGAGCATTGGACAACAGTAAAAAGGGTTTTCAGGTATTTGCGTGGCACTACTAGCTATGGATTGTGCTATGAAGGAAGACCAGGATTGGACAGAGTGGTCGATATACATGGATTTGTGGATGTAGACTGGGTTGGAGATTTGGATCGTAGGATATCTACAAGTGGGTATGTCTTTAACCTGTTTGGAGGAGCAATAAGTTGGATGAGCAAAAGATAGGTTGTAGTGGCACTTTCAACTACATAATATGAATACATGGAAGCCACTCATGCAAGTAAGGAAGCAGTATGGTTACAAAGATTGTGTTCAAGTATTGGGTTGGTACAAAAATCTATAAGGATATAGTGTGATAGTCAGAGTGCAATTTTTCTGGCGAAGAACCCTGCTTATCATTCAATGACAAAGCACATTGATGTTCAATATCACTTTGTGAGAGACATGATTGAAGAAAATAAAGTATCATTAATGAAAGTGGACATTTTGAAGAATGTTGCAGACTCATTTACAAAATCTGTGAGCACTGAGAAGTTCTCTTGGTGTAGAGGATCCATGGGCATTGTTGCCCTAGATTTTTGACTATGTAACCCTGTAACCCCTTGTATGCAAAGAAAACAACAAGTGGGAGAATGTTGGGTATGTGTTATAATATTTACATGAGTATTAGTGTCCATGCATGGGGCTTAGAACGGGGGTGGAGCCCCCCATGCGAGGATCCGGGGGAAACGACCCTGGAAAAAAAAAATCTACCTTGGGAAATGTGACACCTACCTCAGGAAATGTGTCATGTATTTAGGTGGTTTTTTCGGCACATGGTTTTTGTCGATGGTTTTCTATTTCTGATTAAGGAATTAGGGTTTTGGACTAATCCAAGTCATTGGGTTAGGTTTTTGGATGTCGATGGCTCCTATATGTATATTGTATTGTAAACAATGTAACACAATGAATGAATATAATATATGCTTGTTTTCCCGGTTTGGGTTTCCAGGGGAAAAATATCTGTGTAATGTTTGTATTTTCCATTGTATATTTTATGTTGTTTTCTAAATATCTGTTTACAGTAGACATTGTACAAGGTTAGAATTTACAGGGAACATATCGTGACCGTCGGATTTCCTAACTACAAATGCATACTAATGCATACTAAAGAAACACACTAGAAAACACACTTTTACCTAACGACACAATAGACCAAGTAGATATTACTAACTCCTAAGTGTCTAAATATCCTAGCATCCCCCCTTAAGAACAACTTGGGATAGGATTGAAGGATTTACAATAGTGACACAATAGGAGAAGGAAGGAGGCATTAGAGCCTATCCCCCCTTAATGACAACTTCTTGAATGCCTAACATAGATCAAAGTTTGGAAAAATTTGCTTTTGTAAGAGACTTTGTGAAAATGTCTACAACGTGATCTTCTGTAGGGAAAAAGAGCACTTCAATAACTTGATCATGAATGACCTTTCTGATGAAGTGAATGTGTAGCTCTATGTGTTTGCTACACTGATTTTGAATTGGGTCTTTGGCGAGCTTGATGGCACTCTGATTGTCACACCAAAGGTTGGTCAGATGCTGGTGCTGGAATCCAAACTCTGAAAGGATCTGTCGAAGCCACAGGGCTTTCTGACTTGCATTTACCGTTGCTCGGTACTCTGCTTCTGCTGAGGAAAGTGCAATAGCCTATTGCTTATTATAGTCCCAAGTGACGGGTCCTGAACCAAGGCTGGAAACATAACCTGTAGTAGATTTCTGATCATCAGGGTTGCCAGCCCAATCTGAATCAGTGAAACCAACCAATAAAGGAGTCCCCCCTAAACTGTAATGTATCCCAAACTGAACTGTACCACGAACATAGAGAAGTATCCTTTTAGCTACTTTCCAATGGCTTGCATGGGGTGTTTTCATATATCGGGCAACAAGAGAAACAGCAAAGGAAAGATCAAGATGGGTATGAGTCAATTATAAGAGGCTACCAACTAACTGACGGTACAAGGTGGCATAAACTTCAGGAGAAGTACTAGTGGCGGAAATCTTGACTCTAGACTAGAAGGGAGAAGGGGTTGGTTTACAATCGCCCATGTGAAAGCGACGAAGAAGGTCACAAGCATACTTAAACTGGGAAAGAAAAATTCCTTCATTGGTTTGCAAAACTTGGAGTCCAAGGAAATAGTGAAAAAATCCTAAGTATGCGATGTCAAATTTCTTCTTAAGGCTAGTTTTCACATGGTTTAAAAGTTTTGAGTCACTACCAGTAAGGATAAGGTCATCAACATAAAGGACAAGGATTATGAGATGGCTTCCTACTTTCTTGGTATAGACATTAGGATCATAATGGAATCTAGAGAATCCAGTGGCAATAAGAAAGCTATCCATTTTGTCATACCAAGCTTGGGGAGCTTGCTTGAGACCATAAAGAGATTTCTTGAGGCGACAAACAAGGCTACAGTCATTCTGGACATACCCAGGAGGTTGTTCCATGTAGATTTCTTCTTGCAAATATATGTGCAAGAAGGTGGATGTAACATCCATCTAATGGACCTCCCATTTATGTGAGGCAACAAGGGAAAGAACAAGGAGGATGGAATTCATTTTTTCTACAGAGGCAAAGGTTTCATTATAGTCAATTCCTTAAACTTGGGAAAATCCTTTGGCAACTAACCGAGCCTTGTGTCTTTCAACACTTCCATCTGATGCATACACAGTTCTATAGACCCATTTGCATCTAACAATTTTTCTTCCTTTTGGAAGAGGTACAAGATCCCAAGTATCGTTTTCCATTAAAGAACGATACTCTTCATTCATTGTTGTATCCCAATCTAGATGACCTGAAGCTTCTGCAAATGTCTCTAGATCATGAGTTTCTGAAAAATGAGCCAAAAGAGAAGAGGCTCGTTGGAACTGTGAATGTGTCTGACGATGATCTGAAGGATCATCGACAAGATCACCAGTTGCTTCTCGTGTTGAACGGACCCATCTAGGAAGCGGTGGAGTTGGTGCTGGTTCAGATTCAAAGGACTCATCTGGAGGAGGGTGAGCAGGAAGAGGTGGATTTTCATCCTCACTGTCATCATCTAAAGAAGAAACCAGATCATAAGAAGGCACACACGTCGAAGATGGCTTGCAGGCCGAAGAAGGCACAATCATTGAATTAGGCTCGCAGGCCAAGAAATTTTCATCAAATTTAACATCTCTTCTAATAATAATTTCATTACAATGTGATTGAAGAAGTCTATAACCTTTGACATCTTCAAAATAACCAACAAATATACACTTCTCACTTTTAGGCTGCAATGCTTTCCTTTTCTCATCAGGAATGTGAGCCCATGCTATACTGCCAAATACACGAAAGTAACTTACATATGGTTTAATTTTAGTCCAAGCTTCTTCCGGTGTTATATTTTTAAGAGCCTTTGTGGGAGTGCGATTTACTATGTAATTTGCACAGTTGATGGCTTCCACCTAATACTTTAGACTTAGTCCCTTAGATTGGATCATACAATTAGCCATTTCTTTTAATGTGTGGTTCTTTCTCTCAGCAATACCATTTTGTTGTGGTGTATATGGAACAATGTGTTGCATTTGGATTCCATGTGTAGTGTAGTATCTTGTAAAATTAGTGTTCACGTATTCGTCCGCATTATCTGTTCTTAACCTTTGAATTTGATGTCCAGATTGTGTTTCTACAAGGGCCTTGTAGGCCAAAAACTTGTCAAAAACTTCACTCTTGAGTTTTAAGAAGTAAACCCAAGTACATCTGGAAAATTCATCAATGAAAGTTAAGAAACACTTGCACCCAAAAAAAGAAGGAGAAGAAAGTGGACCACACAAATCACTATGAACAAGCTGCAAAGGACCTGAGGCATGCCAAGAGACACATTTGTCAAAATTGTCCCGATGATGTTTGTCGAGAACACAACCGGCACAAACACCATCTCTGCATGAAACAAGAGGAAGACCAGTCACCATCTGTTGATTACATAGTTGCTGCAATGAGCGATAGTTTAGATAACCAAACCGCTCATGCCAAAGTTTGCTCAAGTCATCGCTATGAGCAACAAAAACTAATTAAAAATTTGATGACCCAAAGTTGTCAAACTTGTACAACCTGGTAATATCGTCAGCAATTCCAGTTGTAAGAACATTCTTAGGATCTTTTAGATCCTTGATTACAACTTGGTGAGGTGAAAACTCGACGGTTTTACCTTCACCTGAATGAGTGATTTGATATACTGATAGAAGGTTACAAGAAAGACTTGGAACACATAATACGTCATTGAAATGACCATTATCTACTTGAACTGTTCCAAATCCTATAACACTAAGAGATCTATCATCACCAACAAATATTTTCTTGGTGTTACATTCATTTAGAGCAGAAAATATGGCTTTATCCTTTGTCATATGATAAGATGATCCAGAATCAATAAGCCACTCATCAGAAGAAGAAGTAGTAGAAGTAGAATATGCATTGAAGGAGAAACCAGAAGCAAAAAGTGCTTGTCCGTGAGAAGAATAAGTAGAATCAATACTGATGTTGTGCTTCTTCATCGCTACTTCTAAAGTTGCCATCTTCTTGAAACATTTGGACTCATCATGACCATCTTTATCACAAAAGTTGCAATGTCTGTTATTATTCTTACTTTTATATTTCGATCATTTGTCACCAATAGGAGCTAAAGTTGTCTGAGCAGGTTTGGGACCCTTATGTTGTTTGTTGTTGTAGCGAGGATGTTGCTTCTTGGGATACTTGGGTTTATCTTTCTTCTGGGAAACTAAGGCTTTTTTGGAGGGACCTGCAGTGTTGATCACTCCAAATTCTACAAGCTTATCTTCCTCTCGAATCAAAGAAGCACAAAAGGACTCAAGAGTGGGTTTTTCATAAGATTCTTCCCCTAGAGCCTCTCTCATGGGGTAAAAGGTAGATACAAACACATAATATGCACTACCTATCTAAGAAATAATAAGATAGATGCAACGCTCTTCCTCCATCTTTATCTTACATTCTTCACATAAAATTATGAGTGTTTTAAACCTAGATAGATAGTCTCCAAGGCAAGAAAAATCACTTGGACTCAAGGTCAATATTTGATTTTCTAACTGTTGTGCTTGAATAATATTGAGTTTACCAAACATAGATTCAATCTTTTCCCAAGCTTCTTCGGGGTCACCAATGTCTTGAATGTGGTACCTTAAATCAAGAGAGATGGAAATGTCGATTAGTCCACGTGCTTCGTCATTCCTATTATCCCACTTGGTTTTCTTATCATCATCAGTGAGTGCTTTTTCCTTTCCCAAGGTAATTCGGTACAAGCCTTTACTTCTTAATAAATCTTCCATATGAGATTTCCATTGGAAGTCGTTGTTGTTGTTAAGCAAGACAGTACTTGTAGAATCCATATTAAATATGCAGATAATGTGGATTTAAAAAATGAAACTGATGATCTGGATGGAAAGAGCTTGAAAATTTAAGCAGTTTTAAAAAAAAGGGCACTGAAAACGGACTTCCGATGTGAGAGTTATGCCCTTTTTAAAAAAGGCATAAACGATAACCAAATGACCACGTGATAGTGTAAGTTGCTTTATGAAGTGAACCACTTTTATAAAGAGAAGTGGGAATCACTTTTACAATGAAGTTACCTTATAACAAAAAGGCTTCATGCAAAATAACTCTAAAATAAATATTAAAGCTGCTTATAGTGATTCACTTTTATACTTGAAGTGAAATACACTTTACAATTTTTGCATAACTTTTTCATAAAAGGTAACAAAAGAGAGACTTGAACTCAAGACCTCTTACTTAATAAGGAAAATTTTAACCAAATGGTCTAGCAAAACATATTGTAATGTTTAGAAGGAGGATTGGGGTTGTTGTTGTTGTTGTTGTTGAAGAGCATGCTAAAAAAAAACTCTTTTCACACAAGAAAAAAATTTTGCTTCTCGATGACAACAACGGTTAGATCTCGGTTAGCTTACCCGGAAGATGCCTCTTTTCCTATCTGTTTCTGATTTTCTGAGATCTCACAGGGCACGGGGAAAAGAGCATACACAGATCTAAAAGAGTAGCAACCCAAAAATAAAAAAATACAAAACTGAAATAAAACCCAAAAAATTTGAAAAATGCGTATTCAAACTTTATACCTCCAGATCTGACTGTAATGGTCGTATCTTGGAAAAACGGAAACCTTTTCGAGTGAAACGAAAAGTGTTCCTAAATGAAACAAGTTCTATGGACGCAATGGAATAGTCCTCTCAACCCATAAATCTATGGAAGAGACATAAAATGGAGATGAGGCAATTCAACTTCACGATCTCGATCTACAACAGGAGCGGATCTTCAAATAGGCTATGATACCATGCTCGACAACACAGGTATTCCAACAGAGGACGAACACCTTCAGTAACCACTCATATAACCAGATCAAAGATCAACACACTGATTTTTTCACGTGGTAAAACCCCTACGGGGAAACATCCATGGCCACTTGGAACAGTTTATTAATGCAAAGAAAAAAATTACAGAGAGATTTTACAAGAGATTTTCTCACAATCGATCATTGGAAAATGACCCTCCATGCTCTTTAAATAGAGATCATGGACCAATCAGGTGTTAAGCCATGGATCAATGGTTGTTAAGATCGAGGAGAGTATGAATCGTCGGATCACTCTATGTTAGGAACATATTGTGACCGTCGAATTTCCTAACTACAAATGCATACCAATGCATACAAAAGAAACACACTAGAAAACACACTTTTACCTAAAGACACAATAGACCAAGGAGATCTTACTGAATCCTAAGTGTCTAAATATCCTAACATCTGTCAGAGGAAGAAGCTAAGCAGCAGCTCAGAGATGAGACTGTAGAACTGGAGTCTGCAGCAGGGTGGCAGGCTAAGGCCACGGGAGATGAAGGCATCAAGGGATATCAGGTTGATCTACCCATTGACAAGAAGGAAGTGCAGTGGAGCAATCTACAAAACAAGGAACAACCATTTGAGCAGCTGGACAAAGTGATCGAAGAAATCAGAAGGTTGATGTTGGGGTCAGCACAAGAAACTTTCAGTAGGAGGAGGTTGAACAGAGGAGGACCTGTCATAGCAGCAGGGAAGAAATAGCAACAGCAAAAAAAGAAGCAGTAAGGAAAAGGAGCAAATGAACAGATCCAAGAGAAAGTATGGGACCCTGGAGGATCTCAACAACATAGCAGAGGGAACCATGAGCAGGAGCTCATGATTTTTCCAGCCATGGAGTATGATGCAGGAGCATCACCAGCAAGTCCACGTGGAGGGACAACTCAACGCCATAATGCACCTTTCCAAAATTTCAGAATCTGAAAGATGGTGTTTTTCTGTTGATCTGTTTTGGAACAGATGATTGAACAAGAGTGAAACGCTCAGAAATTGTATGATGGCGAGAGGTCTGGGAGTTTCACTCCTAGTCTTGAATGTAACAGAAATTAGGTAGCAATTACATTTTTATTTTTCAAGTAGACGAGTAGTTAGGGAGGGAACCCTAGAGGAACTTTCGGGATGCATAGATGCCTAGCATGCCCAAATGAGGATGCGGGAGGATTATTGTTGTAGAATAGGATTTAGAGTAGTTTTGAGTGAGAAGAGTTGAGACTTGGTAGAGGTCCATTTTTTGTAACACATTGTACAGGCATTTTTTATTAATACAAAGCAGTTTTTCCTACCCATGATTTGTCTGTGTGTTTATGCAATTAAATTTTAATGGAATGTCCATCTATGTTGTAGATGTGAATGAATCATTTTCCATCTGTAGGGCAGAGATAGATTTCACTATCTTTAAGAGTTTGTTGAAACTGTTCTGGGTTCTTTAGGCTATGCAAGGAGTGCACACCAAAGTATTGGAAACTTTGTGGCCAGTGCAAGGAGTCTGCCTCTGAATCTCGAATCAAGTTCAGGAAAGAACATGCCAGGAGGGCACACCAGAACATTTAATAAATTAGGAAGGATCCTCAAGTTTATTAAATACCTTGGAGGGAAGGCGGTGCAGAAGAAGCATAGAAAGACAGAATTACTAAATATTTTGTAGAGCTCTTCCAGGCGGGCATCGAGCAAGTGCGAGGAGCACACGAAGGAACTCTGTTTCGAGTTCTGAGAAGAGAATTGTCAAGGAGAGACACTTATGGAGTTGCTAAATACTCTAGAAAGCTCTGCAAGGAGTGCTTGAGCGAAATTTGCCAAGAAGGCACTTATTTCCCTTCGAGGAGTGGAAGGGACAAAAATATTTGAGGCCCAAGAGGTTAAATCTCAGGAGGTCAAGCACAGAGGTTGTCAGGAGGCCACCAGAAAGTCTTTCGAAAGACACAAAAGGGTGAGACCCTTAATAGACTGAATAAATCGAATAGCTCAGGAAAGATAGCGCAAGGAAGGAGCGTAGAGAGAATTTTCTTCACGTTCAAAAGCTCAGAAGGGAAAGCGTTCCCAGAAGTAAGCAAGATCTAGAGCAGTCGGCTCGCAAGAGAAAGATCAGAGGCCGAGAACTTCTAAACACTTAGAAAATTCTTCTAAGTCGGGAGGAAGCCAAATCTCATGAGGAATAACACTTTCTAAAAGTGTAGACGAAGCCCAAGGGATGGACTCATAGAAAGATCGAAGACTGAGCCCTTTGGAAACTTAGAAATCCTTCTAAGTCAGGGAAGGAAGCAAAATCTTGGGAGGAGGAGTGACAGTTATCGTTGGATCGAGTAGAGGAAGATTATGGATCGTCAGATCAGAATTCAGAAAAAAGGAGCATGCATAAGGGGAGGACAGATCTCGTTCGTCAGATCTAGGCAGGAAGGGCCAAGAGTCGTTGGATCCAGAGGTAAGTGCACGAACTTTAACATTCTGGAAGTGCACAGGGTAAGCAAAGTCGCAAAATCAAAGTTCGTGATTCAATCGCAACCGTTGGATCGTGGAGGGATCTATACCGTCAATCCAAGGTAATCGCAGAATCGAGAATCAGGAGAAGGGAGGTTCGTAGTCTTCCAACTTCCTAAAATGTGAAATCTCGATTCAAGAGAGAGGAGATCTCGATCATTGGATCACAGGGCACTTAGACCGTCAATATGACATCAGAGTAACTTCGAAAGTCGAAAGATCACAGGTGAGCAACCTTTCGACTTCATAAAATGCGAAGGAGAAAATAGGACGGTCAGGTCGCGGTGGAATCAGGACCGTTGATCCCGAATTTTGGAAGTTGGAATATCAGAGGTGAGCAACCTTTCGACTTCGCAAAACGCGAAGGAGAAAATAGGACCGTCGGGTCATGGGGGAATCAAGACCGTTGATCTGAGGTTTGGAAGTCATGAGATCGAATATCGAGAAAAGGGAGTAAATCTACATCACAAGTTCTTGATACGCGAAATCCCAACGCGCTCAGAAGCTTGTCCCCAGATCATAGTTGGAGGTCATATTGGCGGAAGGTTAAAGGAGGAGCTCGCACCTAGAGAAATTTCGAATCGGGAAATCAGAAATCGAGAGGTTGGGTTTGACTCAAGTGCAATCACCTGAGGTCCAAGACCATGAAGCATCTTTTGGGTTAGGCCTGTGGTCACAACCGGTGATCACGTGAAGAAATCTCACACCTAATGTTTGTTCACGTGGGCTGAGTTGCACATAGGACATTTGGATATTTCGTGAGGTTTCCAGCAAGGAATCAAAGAGTTGTTCCAGCTCGAAGATTGAGAATATCCAGTGACCGGGAGGTCAGCAGACCCTGCCGAGGTGGGGCACTTCATCAAGTGGTATCAAAGCTTAGTTTTGTTTGTGGACCACAAACAAAAGAAGGATGGTGAAAGGATATAGTCTAATACCATTAAGTGGTATCAAATTTCTGTCTGTAGATTTTAGGCGAAGGGGATAAAGGAGATAATATCGTATCATCAAGAGGTATCAACGTTGATTTGTCCGTAGATTTTAGGTGAAGGAGATAGAGAAGGCAGTCTGACTACGACGAGTAGTATTAAGAGCAGAATTTTGTCTACAGATTGTAGGTAAGGAGAGAAGGCGAATAGACACAATCCGAGGACACCAAATGGTATCAGAAACTGAAGTTCACTTGTGGACAGCAGGTGAAGGAAGACATAGTACTGATGCTCTGTCGATATGGTTGCAAAGTGTTCATCAAATGGTAGATAGCCAGGAGGTCTGAAGACAGAAAAGATGGCTACTGAAGGCCATGAGCATGGTTAAAGAGGAGCAGACCGCCAGAAGAAAAGTAAAGCAGAAATTGACAAGAAGCTCATTGAGATAAGAGAAAGAATGGAACTGTTGACATTTAAGATGCAGAAGGAAATAAAGGTACGCTGGAGGTACGAATGGCCTATGAACAGGAAAGCAAAATAGCTTGTCCAAAATTTGTTGGCCAGAAAACAACAACAAGCAGTGAGGAGATGGATGAGGTGTGTTGAAAACCTCAGTGACACAGAGGAGGTGTTGGTTTTCATTTGTGAGCCAGAATTAGGAGAAACCCTCAATGATGAGGAGAGGAGATCAGCTACAGGTCTCATAAACTGCAAAGAGGGCAAAGATGAATTTTCAAATTTCTAGGTGGGCAATGATATGAGATCAAGTGAGGATCTCTTAGACCATCAAGAGAACAGTAGTGGTGCTAGGTGGACCGTGAGATGGGATTGGGAGATCTCATAAACTGTCAGGGGGGCAGAAGTGAACTTTCAAGTTTCTAGGTGGGCAATGGAGGGAGATCAGTGGATGATCTCATAAACTGCCAGGAGGGTAGTGATGGAAGTTTGAGTTTCCAGGTGGGCAATGAAGAGGAATCATTGGATCTCATAGACTCCCTGGGGGGCAAAAGAGAAATCATAGATCGCCAGGTGGGCGAGGGAGAAGAAATGAACTCAGCTGAGAGTTCATTTCAGCAAGGAGTGTTGATAGATGAAGATTCATGTGGGTTTAGAAACCATGTGAATGAAGACTATGAGAAGTTAAATATTCCCATCACAACAGAGGAGGATTAGAGGTGTGTTCTGATCATTGGGGGAATTCAAATATTCCTACCAAATAGTCCAGCAGAGACTAATATAAGAGTTTTACATGAGGAGGTAGTGAAACAAGAATCTGAGAAGGAGGCCATGGGGCCAAATGATTTTAAAGCTAATTTTGTTTGTGAAGCAGAAGAAAGACAGCCATCATCGACTGTCGAAGAGGAGCATATATTGATGTCTTCCCCAATAGGAAAAGAGGAGAATTCAGATGAATTACTCTCTCAATGGGATAAGGAGTTGGAGGACTGGTTGGACAACCCAAAACCAGAAGATGGTTTCCAGAAGACAGTCATGCAAATTTCAAGAGAAGAGCATTTAGTAGAATTGCTCAAGATTTTCAGCCAGGAAGCTGAAAGGGATATAACTGTAGCATTGGATCCTGCAGCAGAAGAGGAAGAAAACAACATAGATTTTGTTGAGTTGTGTGAGGAATTGGAAACCCTGGAGAGGAGGATAAATATGCAGAGTAGGCATATCCAACAGATCAAATTGGAAACAGGTGGAGGAATGTACCAGCCTGAGGAAAAGTTGGAGGAAGTTGAGGTTGAACCAACACAAGCGGAGATGACAGAATCCAATCTGTCAGAGGAAGAAGCTGAGTAGCAGCTCAGAGATAAGACTATAGAACTGGAGTCTGCAGCAGGGTGGCAAGCTAAGGCCATAGGATATGAAGGCATCAATGGAGATCAGGTTGATCTACCCATTGACAAGAAGAAAGTGCAGCAGAGAAGTCTGCAAAACAAGGACCATCTAGTTGAGCAACTGGACAAAGTGATCGAAGAAATCAGAAGAATGATGTTGGGGTCAGCACAATAAACTGTCAGTAGGAGGAGGTTGAACAGAGGAGGACCTGCCGTAGCAGCAGGGAAGAAACAGCAGCAGCAGCAAAAGAAGGAGCAACAAAAAGGAGCAGATGAACAACTCCAAGAGAAAGTATGGGAACGCCAATTTTCTTTCCTTTTACCTTTCCTTATATCAAAGTACAAGTTGTGTGATAACATTTTGGCGTCGTTTTCGGGGAACATTGAGTCAATATTCCTCAAACGACACTTTTTCGGTAAGACTTTTTTCAAGAATCTCTATCTTACAAGCTTACTCGACGACTCCACTGAGGGTGATTCCCCCATTCCTTGATAATTTCAAGAAAATTATTTGGTGAATCCACTAATGACGAAGTCGACCATGACTTCTCAATGTGACCCAGGAAATTTCAAACCCCTAGACTTGAGTAAAATCCTGGGATACCCTAGGAAAATGCCACCCGGATATGAAAAATGGCTCCCAAGATTCATTGGTAGTGATGAAGAAAAAGTTGAGGACCATATTAGTAACTTTTGGGCCTTCTTTCAACTCCATCATATTAGTGATTATGTTGAGGACCTGGAAATGAATCTTTTCTCTTCCACTCTTCTTGATAAGACCCGAAGATGGTATAATAGCCTCCCCAATGCTAGTATCACATCTATGGATAGATTGGAGGAAGTGTTCCTCAAAAGATGGAGTATTTAGGTGAATCCGAACGTATTTCTAATGAGACTTAATGGCCTCACAAAAGCTGAAAATGAAACTATTCGAGAATTCCATGAAAAATTTGAGAGGATAGTACGACAGATCCCTATGAGCCATCATCCTTCGAGTATTTTCCTCACCTTTCTCTACACCAAGGGATTCTCTAGACAATTAAAAAATTTCCTCAATATAATGAAGCCAAGGACAATCCAAGAATCTTTTGACATAGCAACACAAGTAGAAGCCAAATTCCCCTCATCCAAAGAAGAACAATCCTTTGTTCCAGAAGTAAGGGCTTGCGAGCCCAGAGGAGCACCCTCCCTTGAAACATCCGTTGAAGAAACTCTGAAAGATTTAGAACAAGACATCAGTCAACAGGAGGTTATGTAAAGGGGTCCTAATGAGGTTTCTCAATCCCACGAGGAGGAACATGAGATTTCTCATTCTTCTTCCAAGGAGGATGAAGATGTGGTTGAAGAGAAAGAACCTGAAAATGTCCAACACGATGATGAAGTGTTGATGTTCCCTAAATCCTTTGATGAAACCATCCAGAGTTCCATTTTTCATGCACAAGAAGAAGAGGATGAGGTTAATCACTTTCCTTTTCAGGATTTTGATAATACCTTGTTCTATGATTCAGAGAGTGAAGGAGAAATAGAATCCTCGGGTGAGATAGATCCTCCTTGTTGTACAGTTTAAAGAGCAAGTCGTGAGGATGAAACAATGATGCATGCTATTTCATTCAATAGAGAAACCCAAGTCCTCAAAGCTCCTGCACAAGAAGAAACAAACACAGTAAGTTACCTTCCTTTCCAAAATTTTGATAATTCTTTAATTTATGATTTGGGAAGTGAAGAGGATATAGATGAGCCCTTGAATGCTTTGAATCCTTCATGTTATGATACAGATAGTCACATAGTTTATCATATTGATGAGTTCATACATGTTGGAGGGCGTAATTGGGATGTGATCGGTTCTAATAAGGATCCCATTTATGACATTGAAGTTCATTTCCAGAGGTTTCCTTTGCAACAATCATATGAGGTTA
Organism: Picea engelmannii; assembly: GCA_009831015.1. NCBI lineage: Eukaryota > Viridiplantae > Streptophyta > Pinopsida > Pinales > Pinaceae > Picea > Picea engelmannii. The sequence goes on along the minus strand of ML869735.1, from coordinate 6,648 downwards.
CTAATTTTGACAGTTGGCAACTAGGAAATGATATAATTACATATAATTTTCAAACACCCACGGATGAGCTAGTCCTATATTCTCCTAATGTTTTTTGGCCATACCTTTAGGATTTTGATGAGTACCCCTCTGAGCATTTGGATTTATTCTATGAAAAAAATTATCAACCATTGTTTTGCTCAGATCCTGATGAGAGTGAACAACTTGCTTGCCTAAAGCAAGATACTTGTGATAAGATTTCCCACCTCCCTTTGATTACTTTACCTCGATGTGTCACTAAGGGTATGGATTGGAAACATGTCCCTTATCCAAAGTCTTATGTAGGAAAAGGCCTCCATTTTTTAGGGGAAGGTTGGGTACCTTAAGAAGAAGCTTATTATCACAGTCTTCCATCTTTCCCTTGAGGAATTTCTAGTCATCCTTTCGGTCCTTGTTGATCCCTTCCCAAACCTCAGATTGTGAAGACATCCTAGGTAGCCAGCATTCAGACTCTTTCATTCAGTCTTTTGAACCTTTTACTTTTCATGATCCCTTTCTGAGATGGATTGAGCGTTTTCCTGACAGTATGACTTGGGACCACTTTTTCCCTCCCACCCACCTCCATGAACTAGACCTTACAATTTCAATGATACAATACATTTTCTAACTCATGTTATTTTTGTGCTTAACTTAACACTTCTTTTGTTTATGATAAAGCACAGAGGTAGGTATGGGGAGACACTGCTAGGATGGTTTCACTGTATACTTGACTACACCTAGCATTAAACCAATAGGTAAGTAGAGGTAAGTAGGTAGACATTTGCATTCATTGTACATACCATTTGCATTTCATGCTAGAATAGTTTGTATTTCCATTTGTATATATTCTTGATTTATTTTTCTGTACTATATATATATGAGTCGGGGGTGATATCACCACCCCAAATGATTTCTAATAGTATTATGTTGAGATCAAGCAGGTCACAGGTTATTCCGGAGATGTTGAGGTTCTCATGCGCTCTACGGTGAGCACATGTCCCCGAGTTGGAGCCAGATCTTATCCCCTAGCCTAGGGATAACTAAGGATATTATGTCTCAAGGCCCACATGTCCTAGACAGGGAGTACCGAGAGCTAGATCAACTTGAGCATGGCCCTGGAGGGTCCATCCTTTTCTTCTTCAGCACCTCCACTTTTTCAGCAACAATAACATCCATCACATCGGCCTGGTCCTGCAATAGAAATGGGTCTTTCTCCATGAGGTAATGAGTCTATGTATCATGGTATGTGTCACTCTAATTCTCAAAACATTTGAATATGTGCATTTAATTATTTTTCCTTCTAACGTGCGCTTGGACCTTATTCTTTTCCACTTGACGACACCTGGGGGGAATGACATGTTTCCCTAGTAAGTTGGTTCCCATAGGGTTTGATTTTCCACTTGGGGAATTCATGAAAGGTCATCGTATAATCCCACCATACTTACCACTTTTCATCTTTTTCCCACTCACACATCCCATACACTAGTCCGGGCATTGGTTTGGCCAAACAATCCAAGGGTTGTACCTTACCTTGTGGGAAGAAGGGGTTAAAGGACCAGGGGGTAAAAGTAGTTGGAAAAAGATAAAATCCAAAAGAATGAAACCTTGAGATGCTTCTGATCCATATGGATATCTATGGCCACCCACCTTTTCCAACTAGCTCAAAACAGTTTTCTGACAATTTTGGCAATTTACTATTTTTAGCAGTTTTAACTTCCGGGGCCATTTTGAGGGCCTAAATGAAGGTTTTTCGGGATCGTGCTCCTCAAAGATAGTCAAAGGAATCATTGAGCCCCAAAAATGAATATCCTCGATGATACCTTTCCAACGAGCTATCACACACCTAAAACGGAGATTGTATACAAAAGTTACGACCTCGGGAAGTTGATGTACTAACTTACCCAAATGAGGCCCACATGACTTTTGGCGCTTCACCTCCTAGAGTTAGGTTTTTGGATGTCTAGGGTTTTGGGCATTCTTGTTTACTGTAAAAATGCCTTCAGAGCCTCATTGTAATCCTCTTCTTTTGAATGCGCACAACCGTCACATCTCTTCTCAGAGATAAGCCGCCACCATTCCAGGAAGCTTGTTTCCGCTGCATTTTACAGTTTCACCTTATTTCGTTATTGAATAGAAAACCAGTTTTACTGTATCTCTGTTAATATGTGTTAAGAACCTGTTAATAATCTATATTCATTTCATTATGCTCATAAAATTTGGATCAGTGGTATCAGAGCGGTCTGCTCCTTGTCGTCTTAACGCATGTCCCCAACGAGGTCAGAGTACAAAGAGTTGGGTCTCGAGCTTATTTATCTTGAGGACTGAAGCTCTCAAACGCCCAAGCGACCTCTCATGGTAGGAGAAAATAAAGATGACGGGACAGGAGATCCTTTCAAACTGTTTATTGAGGAATCCCTCACGCAACAGAGGAACGAGATTATGGATAGTTTCAATGACTACGAACAGACGACACATCTTCTTCAAACGGAGGCGCCACCCCCTTCAAAGTACAAATAAACTTCAATATTCCTATATTTGAAGTTTAGATAGATGCAGATGTTGTAGACAAGTGGTTGAATCTACTAGAAGGGTATTTTTCTGTCCATAACTTTTCGAATAGAGAAAATATTACTTTTGCGCTCCTCAATGTCGTTCCCCATGTCAAAGATTGGTGGGAAACTTTCTGTGAGAAAAAAGGAAACAGAAGAAACCTCATTATTTTCAATCACGACCACCTGGGAATCCTTCAGGGATGCTATTAAGGAACAATACTACCTTGTCAGAAGTTATGACGACCTGTATACCAGATGTACCACACTGTGGCGAGAAAGAGACCAAGCAGTGCCAGATTTCACAAATATCTTCCATACCTTGCACACCAAGCTGGGTATCAAAGATTTAGAGCGACATATGGTGCTCAAGTATCACATTACTCTGCATAGATACATCCAGACCAAAATGGAATTTTTGGACATCTCATCCTTGGGCGTGGCCTACTGATATGCGGTCAAAATCGAGCAGAAGCTCAAACAAAAGACGCGGCAATTTGGGCCTGGGAACCCCTCACAAAAAAAACCACGAAAGGGTGGCCCCAACCGACAGAACAAAGTACAGAGGAAATATGGACAGTATCAGGACTACCAGTCCAAGCCACAAGCAAAGAAGGACATCAGAAAGACAAAGAAAGATACCAGGAAGTGGTGTGACTTCCATAAGAGCCCTTGGCATAACATTGCTAACTGCCGCTCAAAAATGTAGTTGGTGGCCAAAGTGAAAGCCTCTAAATCAGATGTGGATTCTAACTTTGAACCATAACCAAAAATGGGAAGACGGATCATTGACGCGGAACCCAGTGCCACCGTTTCTGCCACCAAGCTCCAACCTGGTGAACCATACGAGCCATAAGAAGGAGAGCACCTCTTCCATTCATAGATGTGGGTAAAAGGCACCCTGCTGCACTTCATCGTTGATAGTGGTAGCTAGAAGAACCTCATCTTAGCAGAGGTCGTCAAGCGGCTGGCCCTGCCAACAACATCGCACCCACAACCCTACACCATTGGATGGCTCTGCCAAGGAAGCGATCTTCGCGTCAGCCAACAATGTCAACTGTCATACGGCATCAACCCCTTCAAAGACGAGATATTGTGTGATGTTTCTCCTCTCAAATTTTGTGATGTTCTTTTGGGCCAACCTTATTTATGGAAACGTCATGTTGTATATGAGTCTAGGCCTCGTACTGTTATTATTAATTTGAACAGGAAATTGTAAAGGATACCCGAGGCAGTCCCACCTAGTGTTATTTCCTTGATCTCTGCTAAGCAATGCAGGAAGGTCATCTCTCAGATGAGGAAGTTTGTCTTCTTCGTGATTCGCTCTCATAATAAGCAAAATACCACAGCCACATACAGGATCTCTACGGTCGACATCTCCACACAGCAGAAGCAAGCAGATAAGGTCGTGGAGGAATACTCAGATATCTTCTCCTCACCTACAAGGGTACCTCTGCATTGTCATGTCAATCACCCCATCAATCTGACCCCTGGTGCACCGCTGCCTAATGGGCCAGTCTATCATCGCTCTTTGTTAGAGAATGAGCAGATCAAGCGACAGATCCAAGAACTTATCCATAAGGGGAACATCCGCCCCAGCTCGTCACCTTGCGGGAGCCCAATCATGTTGGTACAGAAGAAAGATGGAACTTGGTGACTCTATATTGATTACCGGGCTCTGAATAAAATCACAGTTAGAAACTGGTACACAATTCCCCAAATCGACGACCTCCTTGATCAACTCACGGGGGCCAAATACGTCAGTAAGATTGATCTGAAGTATGGCTACCACCAGGTCCCGATAGAATAGACAGATGTATGGAATACCGCCTTCAAGTCAAAGGAAGGCCTTTTTTAATGGTTGGTCATGCCCTTTGGTTTGAAAAATTCCCCAACCACTTTTATGAGGATGATGGACGATATTCTGCAACCATTCTCCAATACTTTTGTAGTGGTGTATCTAGACGACATTCTAATTTACTGCAATACTTGGGCTGAACACTTGCAGCATATTCAGTAGGTTCTGCACATTCTGCGACATCACAAGCTATACGCCAACTTAGAAAAATGTTCCTTCAGCATGGATCAGGTCCATTACCTGGGCTACATCATTGATCAGCATGGCGTACATGTGGATCCAGCCAAGATCCAAGTCATCTGTGACTGTCCAGCCCAAAAAACACTCACTGAGCTTCGGAGCTTCTTGGGCCTTGCCAATTTCTACTGCAGGTTCGTGTTGGGATTCTCCCATATTGCATCTGCCCTCAGCCAAATAAACAGGGGTGGTGGTAAGGAGAAATTTGTGTGGGGTCAGTCCCAACAACAAGCATTCGATGATTTAAAGCATCACTTGTGCTCAACCCCAATACTTTCACTACCAGACCTACAACATCCCTTTGAGATCGAGACAGATGCTTCAGACTATGTTGTGGGCGTCGTTCTCACTCAGCACAGCCACCCCGTGGCCTATCATAGTGAGACACTGTCAGATATTTTTTGTAAGTACCCTACTTACGACAAAGAAATGTACTCCATTGTGAAAGCCTGCTGCCAGTGGATACATTACATTCTTGGGAAGGAGACAGTCATCCAAACTGATCATAAACTACTGCAGTTCATCCAGACACAGGGAAAATTGCATAATGACCACCATCAAAAGTGGTCCACATACTTGCATCAATTCCATGTCAACATCAAGTATAAAATAGGAAGCACCAATCGCATCGATAATTGCCTGAGCAGACCTCTAGTCGCGGCACTCACCACGGTGCTAGACTCTTGCATCCATGAGATATCTGGATGGTCCCAAATCTATGAGACAGACCCTGACTTCGCCACCACCTACCAAATGTTGGGTGCAAACTCAATTGTCGATAATTTCCATCTTCAAGATGGGTTTTTGTGTCGTCTGGTCCATATATGTGTTCCATCAAGTGAGCGAGCGAAGATGATCTGGGAATCCCACTACAGTCGGGTGGCGGGACACTTCGGTGTCAAAAAGACAGTGGCAATGCTATAGAAACATTTCTATTGGCCGAAACTTCGATAGGAGGTCAGTAAGTATATCAGGTCTTGCACTGCCTGCGTTATTGCCAAACCGAATACTAAGAAACAGGGGATGTACACCCCTCTTCCTAATCCTGACAGGCCATGGGAATCCATATCAATGGACTACATGTCGGGCCTCCCATCCACCAAGCGGGGAAATGACTGTGTTTATGTGGTTGTTGATTGCTTTTCTAAGATGTCAATCCTGGTTTCCTGGAAGAAGAGCATCACAGCAAAGGCCACTACCAAGCTCTTCTTTGAACGAGTCTTGGTACGTTTTGGAATCCCACAAACCATTGTCTCAAATCGGGACATTCGATTTCTCAGTGCATTCTGGTCGATCCTCTGGTCACTGCTAGACACCAAGCTCACCAAATCCACGACCTTCCACCCCCAGACAAATGGCCAAACCAAGGCTGTAAATAGACTGATTGTGCATATCCTTCGCATGTATAATTCAAATCACCCTTGCACATGGGATGAGAGCCTTCCCTATGTCTAGCATAGCTACAATTGAGCCTTGCATAGCTCAACCGACCACATCCCCTTTCAGGTGGGGTTGGGATTCCAACCATTGGGTCCCATAGATGTTACACTTCCCCTTGCGGTCACCTCGACCGACTCATCTCCTGCTCCAACTGAAGCTAACAAAGCCACCCGGTTCATTGAGAGGATCCAGCACATTCGCCAACCAGTTCAGGATATCCTACAGAAGTCCAATGACAAGTACAAACAGCGCCATGATCAACATCGGGTGCCACATAAGCTTCAGGTGGGAGACAAAGTTTGGTTGCACTTGTAGAAAGAACGCCTTACAGGACCCCATCGGAAGCTTTGCCCACTCTATTATGGGACGTACACTATCACCAAGGCCGTGGGGGATAATTCTTTTGGGCTCAACATTCCTCCTTTCCTTGGCCTACACCCAGTGTTCAATGTGGATCTCCTTCGCCCTTATTTCCAACCATTATTGGACACCTCAGAAGTAGCAGAACAACTGACACCAACAGAGCTCAACCTCGACTGCATACAA
>ML869734.1:326-20369 GCA_009831015.1 Picea engelmannii | reverse complement strand
CATAGGAAAATGCAACTTCTTTTCTCAGGAAAAGTTCTTCTTCCTTCTCTCTTCAGGAACTCAGGCCACTGTGACCCCTCTAAAGGCAATAGATAGGTTTACATAATTAACGATCATAGGGATGACGAAAATAATGTGTAACAATGACACATGAATTTTTCATATAATGATTTATTAGTGGCCTCAAGTATGAAATATGTGCCCATGTCCTCATGACTCACCCCCAGACTTGGCTGGAAGCTACAAAATGGGCCAAGGAAGCAAAATAATTTGCCTCATCCCAAAACAGAAAAACACCCTTTATTCTTCACCCTAAACCCACCCTTCCTGCCCCTACTTCCACTCCCCTCAAGATCCAAAAATTGACTCGGGATGAATTGGATGAATGCCAACTTAAGGGTCTTTGTTATAATTGTGATGACACGTATTTTCGGAGGCACAGGTGTGATGAACATAAGCTTTTTATGGATATGTATGAGGATGTTTCTGAAGAAGAGGTGGATGTTTCTCATATACCAAAACTACCCCCACCAGATTATCTTAATCCACCCTTTGATCCACTAGTAGTTGAGCCACTGATTTCTCTGAATGAACTCATGGGTTTGTCTGCTTCCCAAACCCTCAAGTTAATTGGCTATATTAAGAATCAAAAAGTCATCATTCTAGTTAACAATGGCAACATCCATAATTTTATTCACCACTGCATTTCCCAAGAATTTGATTGCGATATCCTTCTAGTTAATAATTTCCAAATCATGAATTCCAATGGGGGTTCCATGACATGTGGAGGGCGTTGTGAAAATGTGCTCCTCGAAATTGGTCAGTACCACATGAAATATCATATTTTTTCTATTGACATGGGCAATTGTGAAATTGTACTTGGTGCAGAATGGTTATGCACTCTCATACCTATCACCATGGATTTCTATAAATTAACCAAGAAATTCCAGTAAGAGGGCAAACAACACTAGTTCCAACGCACCATAGTAGGGTCAACAGAGATCATCAATTCCCACCAAATGAAAAATACCCTCATAAAGGGTCATTATGGTATTATTGCCCAACTTCATTCCATTTAGGTTGTTGAGACACCATTTGTACATCAAAACCTCCAATCTATCCTCTCTCAACACCAAGTTGTGTTTAAAACCCTGCAGGGACTTCCCCCTTCTCGAGGTGTCCATGATTATTTCATTCCTCTAGTTCTGGGAAGTCTTCCTCCAAATGTTCACTCTTATCATCATCTCTTCACCTAGTAGAATGAAATTGAAAATATTGTTCAAGAATTTCTAGAAGACAGTTTCATTCGTCCTAGTACAAGTCCCTATTCTTCTCCAATAGTCATGGTACTCAAGAAAGAAAGTACTTGGCACATGTGTATTGATTTTTGAGCTCTCAACAAACTCACCATCAAAGAAAAATTTCCCATTCATGTCATTCATGACCTTTTGGATGAATTAAGTGGTGCTCAATATTTTACCAAAATTGATCTCCACTCTGGCTACCACTAGATTCATATGAAAGAAGAAGACATTCCCAAGATTGCATTCAAAACTCATGAGGGTCACTATGAGTTCTTGGTTATTCCATTCAGCCTCTGTAATTCTCCCTCCACTTTTCAAAGTCTCACGAATCATGTCTTACATCCTTTCTGTATATTTTAACCTTGTATAATATTTACTGCAAATAGATTTTCAGTAAAACAATAGAAAACATACAATGGCAAATACAAACATTACACATAGATTTCCCCCTTGGAAACCCAAACCAGGAAAACCAACATATTCTATATTAATTCATAGTGATACATGATTTACAATACAATATACATATAGGAGCCAGCGACATCCAAAACCCTAACCCAATGATCTGGATTAGTCAACAACCCAAATTCCTTAACCAGAAATAGAAAACCATCGGCAAAGAAACCATGTGCCAAAAAATCACCTAAATATGTGACACTACTACTCGTGCAAAGAATATAACGCATACCCAACATTCTCCCACTTGTTGTTTTCTTTGCATACATGGGGTTACAGGGTTACATAGTCAACAATCCAAGGCAACAATGCCCATGGATCCTCTAGACCAAGAAAACTTCTCAGTGCTCATAGATTTTGTTAATGAATTTGCAACATTCTTCAAAGTGTCCAGCTTCATTAGTAATACTTTCTTTTTTTCAACCATGTCTCTCACAAAGTGATATTGAATATCAATATGCTTTATCTTTGAATGATAAGCTGGGTTCTTTGTCATAAAAATTGCACTCTGACTGTCACAATCTATCCTTACAGCTTGTTGTACCAACCCAATACCTGAACACAATATTTGTAACCATACTGCTTCCTTACTTGCATGAGTGGATTCCATGTGTTCAACTTCTGTAGTTGAAAGTGACACTATATCCTGTCTTTTTCTCTTCCAACTTATTACTCCTTGAAACAGGTTAAACACATACCCACTTGTAGATCTCCTACGATCCAGATCTCCAGCCCAGTCTGCATCCACAAAGCCATGTATATCCACCACTCTATCCTATATCGGTCTTCCTTCATAGCAAAATACATAGCTAACAGTGCCACGCAAATACTTGAAAACCCTTTTTACTGTTGTCCAATGCTCCTTCCCTGGTTTTGACATATACCTGCTCAAAACTCCCATTGCATGTGCAATTTCCGGTCTAGTACAGACCATTGCATACATCAAACTACCAACTGCACTCACATATGGAACACGATACATGTCCTCCTCCTCTTCCCGTGTCTTAGGACACTGATCGACAGATAACTTTACACCAACAAGAATAGGAACCTTGATTGGTTTACATTCCTGCATATTGAACCTCTGCAATATTGTCTCAACATATTTTCTCTGATTTAACAAGAGTTTCCTCTTTTTCTGATGTCTTTTAATTTCCATGCCCAAAATGAAATTTGAAGCACCAAGATCCTTCATGTCAAATTTAGAGGACAACTGAGTTTTCACATCCTGGATAATCTCCTTATTGTTTCCTATCAACAACATGTCATCCACATACAAGACCAAATAAATCAAATGATGACCAATTAATTTAAAATACACACAGTGATCCTCTTTGCTTCTTGTGAAGTCAAGTCCCAACATATAAATATCAAATTTTTGATACCACATCCGTGGTGATTTTTTTAAACTATACAGGGACTTTTTTAGCTTGCATACTAGTTCCTTCTTTCCCTTCACAACATAACCTTCTAGTTGCTTCATATAGATTTCTTCTTCTAGATCCCCATGTAGAAATGTTGTATTCCCATCCATTTGTTCTACCTCAAAATCAAATGCAGCAACAACATATAACATAAATATTATAGAGGTTAACTTGGCAACAGGAGAAAAAATCTCACCAAAATCAATTCCCTCAACCTGGGAATAACCCTTTGCTACTAACCGAGCTTTGTATTTCTCCACTTTTCCTTCTGCATTCAACCTCTTTTTAAATACCCATTTTTTTCCAATGGGCTTTCTTCTAGTCGGCAACTCCACTAGATCCCAAGCCTCATTCTTATCCAAAGATTCCATTTCTTCGTCCATGACCCTTTTCTAGAGATTTCCATCATATGAATCCACTACCTCCCTAACAGTTCTAGGATCATCATCAGTAATAGACAAATAAAAACTTGAATGGAAATCAAATGGAGTAGACCTTTTTGGTATCCTTATTTTCCGAACCGATATCCTCAATACTAGAGTATGAGGATCTTCTTCTTCTGATTTGTAACAGACCTCCTCGTTATGATGACAACCTCTAACAAGTGTAATTTGTTTTTTAAGGTGTGTGCGTGCGTGTACAAGGGAAATAAATATATTCGACTCTTCGTTGCCACCCGATGACGATCAAGACACATACAATGAAAACACAACATGACGACCTAAGATGCACATCAAGTACCTGCAAGCGAAGAACATCAACCATTTGAAGAAGAAAAGAAAAAGGGACTGACTACCCGCCCGTCCTACCCTGCAATGGTTAGGACCTCCAAGACACATAAGCAACGCTCAAGCCCAGGTTCCCATTGATTTTAACCATTTAAGGTCTCAGGGCTGGCGACTGTTCTGAGGAATATGGAGGTGTCTACATCCCACCCAACATAATAGAACCAAGAACATAAAAGTTTACGACCCAGTACACCTTAATTAACAAAGAACTACAATCCACATTTGTCTTAAGGCCATTCCAGCGCGCAAATTCAAATCAAAATTTTTCATCAAGGTACCCGCTAAATAACTTTCAAGGACCTTATTATACAAGTTGGATCTTGACTGGTTAGGCATTTAACCCAACAATTTAACCAATTTTTAATCAAATAATGAAGGTTAAAACTTATCATTTTCAGCGAAATTTAACATATAGTTTATAGCTATAATTCAATAAATGACGCAACATTCTAAAAATCATTAAACTCATTCAATGTAAAAATCACCTTAACCTTCACGCAAGTTCTAAGTTATAATTCGATATACATTAATCATGAACCATTAATTGACCCAACAATGCATTGATCCTAATCCATAATGGACGCAATATTCAAATCCTTTAAACACAATCGTATAATTTGACATAAACATTAACTCAAGAACTATATTATAATTCAAAACCCAGTAATTAATTAGTGCAATGACCCAACGATTATAAATCCATAATAGAGGCAATATTCTAAAATCCTGTTAAGCAAGCATTTAAAAGTTACATTAATAATTTGCCATAAATGGAGTAAGCCTAGATATCTTAAGGGCAGTGAATAAATTAAAGGGAACAATGTAGCATCAGAAACCTGTCCTGACTTGAAGAAATTGACAAGATGGTTAATAATAAATAAATAAAAACGATGCTAAGCATTTAAGGACAAGGCTCATGCATTTACAAAAGACAAGGATAAGCATTGAGGCGAGTTGGCTCGCAAATCAACTCAGGTTGGCCATCCACATTCATATGATAATTTAACCAAATACAACCATCACTTGGATCTGACAGATTGCAGCAATTAGTAAACTTCCTTAAATTTAGAAACCAACTATCAGAAAAACTTTAAAAATAAAATCCGTCTATCCTAAGGAGACTCATAATTTCTTATTAGCAGAAATATTGTAAAACCCGGAAGGTGATCTATTCATCTTAGAGAAATCCTCCCGGCATTGGGTCATCGGTGGTCCTACCACAGTAAGGCGTAATCCAGGTTGGGTGTAATAAGTTCCTTATACGTATCATATGAAAAACTATAAGAGCAACCACCCTTATCGCTGTAATTAAAAGAGAACATTAACGCTGTCTGTTGACAACCACACAATACAATACATGACGTGATGACCGGAAAAGAAAAATATAAAAAGAAGGAATCGATGTTGTCTGTTATTGTTGGCCACCAAAATCTAATCAATTTAATCAGGAGTTCTCGCTGACATCCAAGGTAAGGCGATACAACGTTGAATGGGCAGTCTGAACCCAGCATGCTGCCAAAAGGGCAAATTTCAGGAATCACACTCAACTCGGCAAAGAAAAAAATTTATATCAGTCAACCCGGATACCCAAACACAGATCAGACGTTGCCAGGAAGTCATGGGCACTGTAGTGATTGTAACCCAAACTCAGGGATTCAGGTGGTTGAAACCGGGTGGTTATCCTCCTCCAATTCCTCAAGAGACAAAAAACCCAAAAAGGCAGAGGATATGGTGTCTAACTCGTGTGGGTAGCCTTCATGGTCGCAGAGAAGCACCAACCCCCAAAATGCAGAGGTTCAGGGGTCGAATTCGCATGGNCGAATCACACCAGAAATGAAAAAAAAAAAAAAAAAAAAACACACAGAGCAGAGATATGTGGGCGATTTTGTGCGAGTATTAACCTCCCCCAACTCGCCCATGAAATCCAACCCCAACACAGAAAATAACAATAAAAAAAACGCAGGGATAAAAACGAAAATGCAGAGATAAAAGCATCAACCCGTTGCAGAGTTTAAGAGCACGAATCAGCATGGGTATTCTCCCCATCACCAAGAAAACAAACTACAAAATATTGCAGAGAAGGTGTTAAATGTCATGGGTAACCTACAACGATTTACCACACAAATTTTGCAGAGAAATGCAACATAAAGGAATCGCCATCCTCTAATCACAATACAGAAAAAAAACACGCAGTGAAAGATTAATAGTTCACAAGAAAATCACGGGAATATGAAATTGCTTTTAGAAAAAGGAGAATACGTAGTCTCTAACAGTCAATCAAGCTGCCATGCAATAGGTAACAGTCAACGCAAGAACAATACCAATAAAGATTCGCTATCGTTTAATTGCAAAAAGGGAAAAACGATTAGTGCAGAAGACAGTCAACTTAGGTTTGTAAGGATTTAAACGCTGAAGGAGAAATCGACTATTGCCGAAACCTGTCCCTCCATGATTTGCTAAAGTTTAAATGCAAAAGGGAAAACTATTAGGTAGAGGACAATTAATCACATGCAAACATAATTACAAGCGCAAGCCAAAAATCCATCAACACAAGGTCTAGAGATAGATATCTTCGTCCAAGCTCAATAACACAAAGTTGGGTTGTTCATCTAAACTTAGACGCAGAGTCAATATATCCATGCATGCATAAAACACAGTCAACAATGTAAAAACACAGGATTGTCCAGCGGAATAACAAGGCAAAGTATAACGAGATAAAACAAGATATAAACATGCCAATTTCATTTACAATCCAGATTCAGATCCAAACGTATTATCTAATGCATTCTACTCTACAAAATAAAAGTGCATACCATTGCCTTAATGCCTGCTTCGAATGACGTCCTGCGCTTCGAGCTATCCCGCTTGCTGACTGTCAATACCTCACCGGTACCTCCTAGCCAATCGCTAGGGGTACTCTTCTTCCCCCTTAGCATCTCGAGCCGCAAAGGGGCCACACAAATCCAGATGGTAAGTCTAGCTCCCAGCTCGCCTCGCAAGGTTGAGCTACCACTCCTATCTGAGCTGGGCTAACCCAACTCCTCACAAGTAATCAGTCAAGTCACAAATCCGGCAGCGTAACGTTACGCTTATAGCCGATCCCCTTCTTCCTTCTCTTCCCTTTCTTTTATAGAGTTTTAGACCTTCAAAATTTCCCTAAATCCCTTTTTAATTTAAGTTTTAATGAAATCATGTAAAATTTCTCCATCTTACAAGTGTCATTCATCCCCCACTTTCCTCCAAAATTTATTTTCTTTAATTTATTAAATGACTCATTTCCCTCACCCACCTAGAGTTACTCCTATTTTTACTCCTAGGTGTCCCTAGATTCCCTTACATGTTTTAAATACTTTCCCTTAAAAATGATGTTGCTAATTTAGCTCAAATTAGAAGGTTCTTTATTTCAGATTCCTTACTATGTTTACCTCGCCTTTTTACCATAAGTTCCCTTCTTTCCCCTTTTAATAAAGCCAAAATGGCAGTTGCGCTATTTAATCTTTTCCTTTTTTTATTAATTTAATATCTTTTGTACTTTCATAAGTTAATAATTGATTTCTTCTTTGCAATTTTTTTAAATCCACTAGTTTTAATTAAATTCTTACTCTCTTCATTTACCCCAAGAATTTTATGAAGACTAAACTATTACTTAAGTGGGTTTTAGTTTAAATTTTTATTTTTATTTTTAGGGTCTTTTTCTTAAGGTTAGACTAAATTTTTACCCTAGAGAAGTTTTAGACTTAGGACTTAGATTCTGAACTGGGCGACATTTGGTTAGGGAAGTGGTTTAAGAATTTCTTAATATGTTAAAAGTCTTAGGGCCATCTAGGTTTGTTCCTTTATCAACATCAATGCGACGTGCCCTTCAGGATGCACCACGTGCTCCAAGGGTTCCACTCGCCTCATTTGTTTCTTTTGCGCGATGTGCCCTTCAGGATGCACCATGTGCTCCAAGGATGCCACTCGCTTCTTGTGTTTATTTTGCGTGATGTGCCCTTCAGGATGCACCACGTGCTCCAAGGGTGCCACTCCCCAACTTGACTGATTGGTAGACATCAATAACCCCTGGAGTCAACACTCCGCCAGGTGAACTTGTGGGAGACTAAGGGCTCTAAGGAATAAGGCCCCCGCCTTATTGTGCACCCCTTAGAATCATCGTGAGTGACTATCACAGTCTGCCCTCACGGCATCGTGGATCCTCTCGAACTAGGTAATCGTTAACCTACAGTTCGAGCCACGGTGGGAGTGCTCGTAGGCTGTGGCAGGGCTACTGTTCACACCTCTCCCTCAACCTCTCTGGAAATCATGTGTGACCCCTTTAATCCATATGTGAGTCTGGTCGGCAAGCTATCGTCAGTCTGCATCATCAACAAATGTGTTAGAACATGTCCACATCATATCATCAAATCAATGAAATATCACAATAAATAAATCAACCCAAATAGCACACTCCCTGACTCAATCCGGAGTCCAAGGGGTTCCATCGATGCCTCTGCATCCTCAATGTCCAAAACCCTGCACACTCAATAAAACTGAGTCAATAGCACCTATCTATGTCCAAGCAGTAAAACATCATGTCATCTATCATATCACATCATAATCAAAGATAAAAGTTTTATTATCATAAAAGTCCAGATCACTTGCGAGCAAGTGTCCTTAAAGAATAAGTTTTATCAGTGCGCTAGAGCGGGATGTTACATGATTTATGTTCTTCTATAGAGTCTGACTCATAATCCTTTAAATCAAACTCTATTTTCTCTGGTTCTTCTTTATGTGGTAGGACTTCCTCTTTAACAACATCCTTCATTTATCTACATACCACATATCGGCTATACACTACCTTCTTAGTTTCTGGGTTCCAAAGATTATAACCTTTAAGACCATCTTTGTATCCAATAAAGATACACTTTTCAGCCTTCTTATCTAGCTTACTCATGTTTTCCTTTGGAACATGAAAATATGCATCACATCCAAATACCTTGAGATGTGTGAGAGAAGGTTCCTTACCAGTCCATACCTCTTGTGGAGTCTTGTCATCCAATGCTGATGAGAGTGATCTATTGACCATGTAACATGCAGTACCCACTGCCTCTACCCAGAATTATTGCCCTAACCCGACACCACTGAGCATGCACCTTTCTTTTTCCAACAATGTCTTGTTCATCCTTTCTGCAAATCCATTCTGTTGAGGTGTATATGGAGTAGTATTCTTCCTTTCTATACCACACTTCTTACAGAATTCTTCAAATTCATTCCCGTAGAACTCTCTGCCATTATCTTTCCTCAACACCTTAATTATTTTCTCTGTTTGATTCTCAACAAGAGCCTTAAACTATTTAAACCTGTCAAAGACTTCCGATTTATTCCTGAGGAAATATATCCAAGTATTCCTCGAGAAGTCATCTATAAATGAGACATAGTACACATATTTTCCCAATGATGGGACTGACACAGATCCAAAAACGTCACTATGAACTAGATGTAATATTCATTTTTCCCTCGTTGCACTAGAGGGGAATCTTACTTGATTTTGCTTCCCATATAGACAATGTTCACAAAAATCAAAATCCAGAGAGCAACTAGACATACCTTCAACCATACCTTTACCATGTAGTAGTCGAAGACCCTTCTCTCTGATATGCCTCAGTCTTTGATGCCACAGCATAAACTTTTTTCCAGAGACTGTAGGAGTTCTTTTTTCTTCAACTCCAATATCAGGAACAATGGAACTATTACACCCATCACTAATAGTGCTTCCTTGTAGCTTATACAGAGTTCCAAACCGAAATCCCTTCAAAAACACCATTGCTCCTCGAACCATCCTGCAGGTTTCCTTTTCAAATATTGTTTTTACCCCTGCATCGTCTATTTTCCTTACATAAATCAAATTTATGGCCAAACCTAGGATGTGTAGAACACTAGGCAGTGTTCTAATACTTCCATCTATGAGCCTCAACTTGAATTTTCCTCGTCCTATGATTTTGTTTGTCGAATCATCACCCAAGAACACATTACCTCCATCATACCTTTCATATTCGCAGAACCACTCCTTGTGGGGAGTCATGTGAAAGGATGCACCATATTCAACCAACCATGCCTCATGATCTACATGTGTTCTTGAAGAAGCGAAGTACACATCCCCTCCTTCTTCCTTGGAGGTATTTTCTTCTGTAGAAGGAGATTCTTCAGATCCCTTCTTTTTCTCAACTTTGGATCTACACTGCTTCTTGTAGTGCCCTTCTTTTCCACATCTCCAGCATACCCTTACAAACTTTCCAAGATATTTAGATCTACCGTTAGACTTAGATATCCCACTTGAGAATTTAGATCTATTTCTTTCCTGGGAACGTCCTCTTGCAAATAATGCCTCTGTGCTCTGTCCTTCCATATTCTTCTATCTCATCTCCTCCGACAACAAGGATGAGACCACTTTATCAAAATTCAAGGAAGTTGTATTACTACCTATGGCCACAACCAGACTATCCCACGAGTATGGTAAAGAACAAAGTAAAATAATAAATTTATCTTCATATGAAATTTTAATCTCAACAGATACTAACTGAATTATCATAGTATTGAAGGTGTTAAAATGATCTACCACCAAGTCTCCATATCTCATCCTTAGGTTATACAAATTCTTTCTCAGGAATAGTTTATTTACTAGGGATTTAGACTGATACAACTTCGCCAAATTTTCCCATAAATCCTTGGTTGTAGCTTCCTCTGACACATTCAGTAATACTAAATCTGAGAGACACAGTTGGATTGTGCTCTTTGCCTTTCGATCCAGCTTCTTCCAGTCATCTTTTGAAGTTCTTGTAGGTGCAATACCTGGATCTACCGCGATCCATTGATCTCTATCCACCAACATATCTTCCATCTTGATCTTCCACAAATCAAAACTTTTCCCATTAAACTTATCGATCTCCATCTTCGAATTGCTTGCCATTTCTTTTCACCTGAAAAATAAATACCATAGATCTCCCACTGTAACAAGGCTTATCACAGTCCTGAGCCAAACCCTTGACCACAAAGGCGTCCCCCTGAAGCCAACAAAGCTCTAATACCAAATGTAGATTTTAACCTTGTACAATATTTACCATAAACAGATTTTCAGTAAAACAACAGAAAAGATACAATGGAAAATACAAAAATTACACAGAGATTTTTCCCCTGGAAACCCAAACCGAGAAAACCAACATATTCTATATTCATTCATAGTGATACATTGTTTACAATAAAATATACATATAGGAGCTAGTGACATCCAAAACACTAACCCAATGACTTGGATTAGCCAACAACCCTAATTCCTTAATTGGAAATAGAAAACCATCGGCAAAGAAACCATGTGCCCAAGAACCACCTAAATATGTGACACTACTACTCATTCAAAGAATATAACACATACCCAACACTTTCCTCCGTCATTTTGTCTTAGTTTTATTTGATGATATTTCCATCTATAGAACAACTTGGCAAGCCCATCTTGCCCATGTGGATCAATTTTTCCAGCTACTATCTTGCCCATGTGGATCGTCAAAGCCTTGAGTATTTTATGGAACAAATAATTTCTTCACTGGAGCAACAAAAATGGGTAACAAAGCTGTTTGGATATGATTATGAGATCATCTACAAAAAAGGAAAAGAAAATGTGGTGGTTGATTCCATTTCCGGGAAATATGAAGAAGATGGGTCCTTTTTTCCCTCTCTTTCATTGTCGCAGATTTGCTTCAGAAGGTTCGCTAGGAATGGTTGCAAGACCCCAAGCTTTCAAGAGTGATCCAAACACTGCAACAGAATTCAAAATCTTCTTCAGGGTACTCATGGCACTAGGAAAATCTTTGTTATAAAGGTCACTTGTATTTAAGAAAACAGTCGAACCTCAAATCCACTGTGCTCTCCGAGTTTCATGCTTCTCCTACAACTAGGCATTTTGGTTTTACCAAAACCTATAAAAGGGTCAAATGTTCTTTTTTCTGGGATGATATGAAACAATAAATTCACACCTTTGTGGTTGAATGTGATAAATTTCAAATCCATAAGGGAGAGACAGTCAAATCTCCACGCACACTCCAACCGCTTTCGATCCCACCTACTATTTGGACAGATATTTATGTGGACTTCATTGTTGGCTTACCTAAATAAGGCAATGCATCAGTCATCATGGTAGTAGTGGATCATATTTCTAAATATGCTCATATATGTGCTCTTCAACACCCATTCACAACATCCATCGTAGCTCAAATTTGTATGGATAATATCTTCAAAATCCATGGCATGCCTCATTCTATTGTTTTTTACCATGATCCAACTTTCACTAACACTTTCTAGCTAGAATTGTTTTGAATCCAGAAAACCCAATTACATCTCAGCCTAGCATATTATCCTTAGACTGATGGACAAACCAAAGTAGTCATCAAGTGTTTGGAAACCAATTTTAGGTGTTTTTCATATGACAAACAAACTCAGTGGGTTTAGTGGTTATCCCTCACTAAATGGTGGTACAACACTTCTTACCACACCACCACTCGCATGACTCCCTTTGAAGCAGTCTATGGAAAACCACCACCTTCAATTGCATCATACATGCCTTTTGTCTCCAAGGTTTAGCAAGTGGATCAAAATTTTATAGTCCGCATGGCCATCCTCTGTACTCTCAAAGAAAATATGGTCATGGTTGATAATCACATGAAACAACAAGCATATCAGGGTCGTTCTGAACATGAATTTGTTGAAGGGGACTAGTTGTTTCTTCATATCCAACCTTATAAGAATACTTCAATCAAAGCCCAACACTATAAAAAATTCTCCCCCAAATTCTATGGTCCTTACTGTATTCTCAAGAGAGTGGGGCTCGTAGCCTACTAGTTAGAGTTTCCCAGTCACTCTAAGTTCCACCATATTTTTCATGTTTTCTTCGTAAAGAAAGTGCTCAAAACTAGTTTCCATACTCATACTATTCTACTTGAGTTGGGTGAAGAAGTTTTCATTTGGTTGCAGCCATAAGAAATATTGGACTAGCGTGAGCCTTGTCTCCGCCAACGCACTATCAAGGAAGTTTTGGTTCAATGTAAGGATACACAACTAGAAGATTCCACCTGGGAGTTGGCTACCATTCCGTAGCAATTTATTCATCTCAAGCCTTGAGGAAAAAGGTAGTAACTAGGGATAAGTTGAGTTCTTGCTAATTTTAAACTTTCCTTCAAGCATGAAGGTGAAGATGCAAACTTTTCCATGTCCAAGGTGGATCATAGTCTAGTAGGTACAACAACAACAGAGTTCTTGTGATCAGTCTCCAAGTGGAGATTATTGGTTGTAGAGATTGATTATATTCCCAATGCATATGCAATTATTCCTAGCACCCTTTTGTTGGGGTTTCAGGGGATGACCCCCAAATGAAGGTGGTCCATGGGTGACCTACTCCCCCAGTTGGGGGGCATGGGGGCCAATGCCCCCCCAAGGAAAATTTTGGGAAAATTGCCTTGTAAAATATTGTAATTTCGTAGTAAATCTAGATTGTTTATTATAAGATCGCAGATATGACGGTAGAAGTATTGTTAGGGGTTTTCTCCAAAAAAAGGAAACCCATTTTTGTATGAGGTAATTTTATTATGGCTGTGTATGACAGTGAATATTGTATTCTGAGAGAGGAAACTTTGAGATAAAGAAGAGGAAGTTACAATGGTTGTGTTGTAGGTTGTATCCCTTAATTTCTTGAATACTAAAAGTAAGGACCTGACAATTTCTCCAGTGGACGTAACCCACACTGGGTGAACCATGAATATCTATGTACCTATTGTATTGTGTATCTTTTATTTTTTATTTGCACATATTTTTTTTTTTATTGTTCTACGATCTTGTTTTCTAACAATATCCATCATATTTTAGGTTGATATTCCTCAATGATACGCTACAAATTAACAGATTAGAAAATGATCATCATTTTTTTATATTTTTTAAATGGGATATTAAAAGAATATTTAATAAATATTAAAGGAAATCTCACAAATTGAGCAATATATTTGCAACAATGTTGCATTTGTTTATATGCATTTGTGGTTATACATTTCTACTCAAATATACAAGACTTATCAATCGATGTAGGTAGATTCCTTCCAAATAATTAATATTGATGTAGATTCTTCTAAACTATTAATCATACAAGGCTTATTCCATTTTATTACATGTTGTTATGAGTATCATATAGTTTTGGAAAAATCACACTCATTGAAATCCTAACCAATTAACATCTCAAAATTATCATCCCTATCAATTGGGTTATAAGATTTTGATATTAAATATTTTAATGAAATTATATTTTTGGCCTTATCTATTTCTTTCTTCTACATTATGATTGACTTTACCTTCTTCATTTTTCTTTAAAATATTTTAGTACTTGATTAGTTTTCTCTATTTTAAACTTGTACAACATTGCCTTTGATTTGATAGTGGTCATTTACATTATTTTTACAAATGCATTTCACTCATGTTATTTTATTGTTTTTATGTTATAATTGGTTTATATACTTACCATCTAATTAATCATAGTATATATTAACATGAATGAATAATTAATTCATCACTAACTTAAGAAAAATTAATTAATTATTAACGATAGAGACACATCTTCATCTAATCTCTCTTCCACCTATTCCATACTCTTGGATTGCATATGCATATCATCTTCAACACCTCTACAAGGACCTTTTGTCATTATATTGGCTCTAACCTAGAATGCTTGTTTATTTGTAATAAGGCATATTTATTGACATGCTTATTTATAATTATTCAATGTTTATTTCAAGCATCGACATCTTATAAGAACACACTTGAATTAGATACACATATTCATATAATCTCTCTTCCACCTATTCCATGCTCTTGGATTGCATAGTCCTATCATCTTCAACACCTCTACAGGTACCTTTTGTCATTATGTTGGCTTTAACATAGAATGATTGTTTATTTATAATAAGGAATATTTATCTATAGATGCTTCTCTTATCCCTACATGTGTATAACATTGTTAAAACCAATTTTGTGGATCAACCCATTCACACCAAGGATTTGGATCACACCATTCATATGGTGTCTTATAGCTAAAGAATATCCTTCAAAACAATGAGAGTATCATTGAGCTCATGTTCTCTAAGAGGGATGGAATACCCTCTGGGAGCTCAAGTTTCTCCACTTTCAATGAGAGTCCTAGTGATTGATACCAACCCTCTTCTCCCACCCTATAATGTGGTCTTACAAGTCCAATGTGAGGAATTCCTTCTTCCACTCCTCCTTTCTTTGAAGAAGAAAATCAACATCTTTTTTATGAAGTCATAATTAGAATAAACATCAAAATAGATGAGCACTCAAAGAAGCTTCACTCAAGTCCCCATCATGAAAGAGATTGGGTTCATCCATGATTGTGTTCATAGATGATTTTAGGGGCTAAATTTCGCTCATGGGCTAATTTTCCATGGTTTTTCCAAAAACGAGATTTGCTATTTTAAAAATGATTCGCCCAAATTCTATAGAATAAAATTATTTGATCTCAAAAATCGCCAAAATTTTATAAAAACTATATAAAATCCTTAGAAATTTGAATATTTTTACAAAAATATTGCCAATAATTTATAGTTGGCATATGAAGGATTAGTAAGATTCGCCAAGGTTTCTATATCTTAAAATAAATTTCCATCCTTAAAATCATCCCTGATTGTGTTGACTTTCAAGATATAAATGCCTCTTTCTCAAGGAAACTTTAATCTTCATAAATGTATTTTTATGGTTGAATCTAGTAGGATTCTGGGGGTAATCATTTATTGTTGTGGAATTAATATTGACCTAAATAAAATCCATGTTATTTGTGAAATTATGTCTCCCCATGTGATTACCAAAATATTCTCTTTCCTAGGAAAAATTTAGGTACCATTATGCTTCCTATCTTTTTTTCTCACAATTACTATCTATAAACTCCCTCCTAAAAGAGTATGCTCCACTTAATTGGATATGAGTAACTCAAAAATTATTTTATAATATCAAATAATTATAATTTATCCTCCCCTCATTTCTCATCCTATTGATGATCACTCATTGATATTGTGCACATTGGTGATCAAGACCTTGAGTGTACTATCTATTGTATCAGTGGCATATTTGTCCTCTATGAGGTCAAATAAAATTATAGTTTGAGAATTATATATTGGACTTAATATTCTCTAAAAGAGTCTTAGACATCACATTCTTAACCAAAAAATTCATGTCATTATTCAACATAAACCTCTCTATTATTTCTATAGGAAGATTAACATCTTCACTAGACATATGGTTTGATGGATACTTATTCAATGGGATTTTGACCTTGAATTTCTCAAGAAAAAGTAACAAAAGGGAATGATCATGGATAATCATCTAGGTGATTCCTCCTTGCCTCATCTTATGCCAACTGAGAAAATGATTCCTTCTAAGATGAATCCATTTTCAATATTTAAGAAGTGAACAACTCTACCCCACGACTGGTGCAATAATGTGGTTTACTGTATATTATATTAAAAAAAGTTATCATATCCACATTCCATATACACCTTTCATTTAAAATTATTCTTAATATTTCACAAAGCCTTCCACCCCCAAGAATCCTCTTTTTTTCAAGTTATGCAAGTCACCAAAAATAAAGCGGAAAACAAATAGTTGATCCAATAAATTTAATAATTTACTCATCATTCTCTTCATCAACATCGACAATCAAAGCTTTTAATCGAGCAATTAATTTTTCCTTTATCTTTTCATAGGTTAGTTTCATTGTCAAGTAATTCTTATTCACTTTAAGGAAATGTTTCTTAGTGTGTATGATTGACGAGGTTGCTCGAATGACAACATGCACTTTTTTATAGAACTCTTAAATATTTTAGATTCCATAACTTTCTTAATATACTAAGAAAATTGGGATTGACACTTTGGAAGTTCAATATGAATAGCCACTAGATGAAGAATGGAACTGGTTTGATGTAAATTAAAATATTTTCAATTGATTAACATAATTTTCTTGTGACACATACAAGTGTTGCTTGTCATACATTTGCATATCGGTAAACATATATATTATATATGGATCTAGAAAAGTCGTTGCAATGTGAGCCTCCAATTATGCCTTGAAAATGCTTCAGGAATTCCAATGAAATCAATAGAGGGACCCCTATCTTGACAAGGACCCCTGGTTCGACAGAGAACCCTAGTCAGGCAGTGGAAACTAGTGAAGTAAAGGAGTTCAGTCAAAAAGGGAGATCTAGTGAGTCTAGAAGACTATAAAATTTATCTATATATAGCCATGCATAATGAGAGAGAGCACAATCATGTGAAGGTGATTCAACAATTGATCCATTGCATGAAGGATCAATGCAATCCTCTATTGTTGATTATTTAGGGGGAATTTGTAATCGATCAAGATTGAACAAGAATTCCCCCCTATCAGCCAATGTACACCCCCAATCACATCAACAACTTATGGCTAGTAAATTCTTTTATTTTTTATATAAATAAAGTTCATATGGACATGTTTTTGTGCATTTTTGTAACTATATGAATATTTTTTTAAATGTGTAGAGGATTTGGATAATGTTGGGGGAAGTAATGAAGAAGAGTGTGAATATCAAGCGTAGGGTGAGGGTGACGGTGAACAAGAGGTGCATTTTCATCAAAATGAAGATTACACCCCTATTACCACCTATCCCTTAGACATTGGAAAGGTGCTTCCTTGGGAGGGCACTACTGAAGAAATGACCCTTAAACACTTCACATCCCACCATAAAAAGTTGAAGCAAGATCTTCGACAAATGGATCTCCCTGCTGAGAGAAAACAAAGCTTGGAGGTTATTTTGCATTCTTTTGAAAAATTCATTGATGTATATAAGAACCTTGGGCCAACGACCGATGATTTCATTGATATGATGAGGAGATGCAAGAAAGCAGTGGTGGGCCATGATAAATGGCCCAAAATAGATAAAATGGTCTCAAAAGAGAAAGCAAAATCATTGTTTAATTTTAAGGAAGGACCAAAGAAACCGATATTGAAGGTGCAATATTTCAAGCACCTTAACATCGCTATCCATATTTATGATCGATTTTTGGCAGCATATGGTAGATTTCAATGGAAAGATGAGGTGCCATATTATTTTGTGAGATTTATTTATGGAGATTTTTTTGAGAATATGCACCAAGATAGTATCAACCTACCATCCAAGTATTATGGTGTTGGTAAATGTCGAACATATAATCAGAGAGGTGCATTTCGAGATCCACCATTGCTTAGACCTCCACCACCCTTGGTATCTTGTCCACCAAGGGTGGTTTCTTTACCTTTGGATATGGAGGCCACTTCACAAGTTGGCGAGGATGCAAGGGATGCAATAGAAGATAATATAAATTCAAATCCTATTGGTATTTATGTTGGTTTGGATGAGAAAAGAGTATGATACAATGCCCGTGAAAGATTTTTTTATAAGACGAATGATGAGATAGACTGCATGAGCCTCAAAGAGGTATGGGTTTATGCAAATGTTTGTCACAATGGTCGGAAATAATTAATAGGGAGTGACAAAGAGGGCATAGGATCAATATGTATTACAATCAAGTCAAATGTTTCATGCATTGGATGATAATTATTTTTTTATTCAATCCACTTCATCGCAACTTCTAAATTAACACAAAGTGTTTATGTTCATTAATTGCAATTCACTCGGATGTTAAATGATTCAACACTAAATTTTGAACTAGGGTCATTTAGCATGGAAGGTTTTGCATTGGTTGGGACTTCACAGGTATAATTGCATGTTTAAAAAAATTTTAGTTATGAAAACTGCAATGTCATTTCAAATTTTAAATTAAAAACAAAATGACTTACAATTCAAATTTTCAAATCTCAGGGTAACCAGGAGGTAACCTTGGGTATGGGAAAGCCTTATTCAATTTTGGAAAATTTTCTGGTTGGCCATTCAAAGGTATAATTGCATGTTTGAAACTTTTTTAGTTATGAAAACTGCAGTGTCATTTCAAATTTTAATTTAAAAACGAAATGAATTACAATTCAAATATTCAAATCTCAAGGTAACTAGGAGGGAACCTTGGGTATGGGGAAACCTTCGTCCATTTTGGAAAATGTTCTGGTTGGCGATTCACAAGTATCAATCATGTTTGAAAGATAGTAACTATGATTGGATGCATCATAATTTTATTGTAATTATTTTTTTCAATATAAGTACTTATACTAATGTCTATATGCATTTCAAATGTGTTATAGGCCAACTTGGAGGAGAGAGTGGCGGAGAAGAACCAATGAAAGGTTGGAAGGTACTATTTTAAACATTTTTAGAAACATTCTCTCCATCGACTTCTTTCCAAGCAAACCAGTTACCCACAAGAGGAAAAGATGGTGCTATAACCTTCCAAAAAATAGACACATTAATGGATAGGTTTGTTTTCCTTTCTAATACATTATTCTATAGTTATTGGCTACATGTATTTTTGAGATATGTAGTGCATGTTAGAATAAATAAAACTTCCTACATCACATGATCCTATATTACCCTTGGAGTCTCCATAAAAAAAACCCTAAGGATAATTGGTATTAATTCTTTAGTGATTTGTCTATGTTTCACTTTTATCTTGGGCTTCGGTATATTATTAAAGGAAAGTTTGATCATATGAAAAAAATTAGTAGGGAAAAGAGCAATATATTAGAGAATTTGTTTGCTCTTAGAAAAACAAATTGACCATATAACTACAATTGGGAGAGTCAGATGCTTAGTTACCTATTTATCATCAACTTGCTTCTCCTAGTCTCCTTCAATATTATACCTAGTCCAATTTGTTTTACATCCCTTTAAAATAGTTGTAGCTTCCCATAGAGATTTAGAGAAGTGACATCCAATGAAGAGTTAAATTATTCTTTTATCCATCTCTTTTTGAAAGAAATGTTGGTTGTGGAACCTGATTATCTTCCTGATGCAGAGGTCCTTTGCTTTCAGCCGTGTCTATACCCCATGAAGTATTTACACCCCAGAAGTATGTACACTCTTCCAC
>ML869733.1:6217-20370 GCA_009831015.1 Picea engelmannii | reverse complement strand
TTCCAAGTTGGTAGCCAGATATTGTGGGTCATTTGAAATCCTAGAAAGGATTGGACCAGTTGCATATATGCTTGCATTGCCTGCAATCATGACTGTACATAATGTGTTTCATGTTTCATTTCTTAAGAAATATATACCTGATGCTAATCACGTTATTGATTGGAATGTGATTCAGGTGGAGCAAGAAGGCATCTTGCAGGTGCATCCAGTGCATATACTGGACCAGAAAAGCAAGTAGCTCCAAAATCAAGCCATAGGGATTGTAAACGTATAGTGGAATTGGTACGGTCTTGAGGACGCAACATGGGAGCATGAAGATGCTATGCAACCAGAGTACCCACATCTTTTTGAATATTTTGGAAATCTTGCTGTTGTTGTGTAAATAAGTTGCACTAAGGACAATGCAAAAATAAGGGGAGGGGATTGTAATATCCCCAAGGATGATCCTTAGTTTTATTTATGAATTGTAAACATGTTTTCTAGGATGGTGAGACAAGAAATTATAAGATGGTAAGATTATGTGTTTATCAGGATGGTGAGCCAGATGTTAAGGCTAATGAGCCTAATTTTGTATATGTAAATACTTGCATCATTAATAAAATTTCACTGCTGTGTGTAGACCAAACACGAAGAAAGAGTTATGGGGGACTAAGCTCCACTAGGTAGGGTAAGGGAGGGGGATAAGCGTCTAGGAATAGGGGATGAGATAGAGGGATTACCTCTAAGGGAATAATATTTTATTATTATTTCCCAAAGTCTATGCTTTACATAAGCCGTGTTGTCCTAAGTTCTTGGGAAAAGGGGAACAAGTGCTAAGTGGAACTCAAGAAGCTTCAGGAAGACATGTGTCAACCTGGGCGCATGTAGTTTATAGTAGGGAAAGATAGCTCATTAGGGGTTCACTTTCCATTCTGGCATTGCTCCCCATCCTTGCATCTGGGACCAATTTGGAGTTTCCTCACGACCCTTACGATTCTATGGAAGTCTGTCACCATTCCCGATTGACCAGGGATTCATGCATTGAACCAATTCTCCATCACCATCACCTCTATATCTAGTATGCACCTTTGGAATCCTGCAGTCATACTTGGGTTATCCTCTGTTTCTCCTGTGAAGCCCGACGCAATTGTATTCACATGAGCTGTGTTGTGTCTTATCATTTGGATGTTGCCATTTTTGGTGTCCATAACTGTTTTCTATTGATGTCATCACCCGTGTGAAACTAAATGTTGTTGCCTTGTTTCTTAGGAGCTGAATTGAAGAAGTAGGTTGTCAGGCTTGTGAGAAACTCTCCCAGGCGAGAGAGTTTGCTGGGAAGTGAGTTCTCCTAGAAGGGAGTCCCATAGCAGCTACAATACTCTGAGACTTCTGATCCAACTTGTTGCTGAAGCCCAAGGTAAGAAAGGTGTAGTAACTGATGGAATTGTATTAGTGACGGTGTACCCTCCTGGGGTGGAGCAGGTGTGTGGGGAATATGAGTCTGTGGGTTGTGGGCGTAAGTGGCTCCTTGGATAAAATATCCTTCCTGTTGTTCTGTGCAACTTCCTTGTCGTCCTTTCCAAGCCTAGAATTACCTTGCATGATGGAGTTTAGTCCCAGCTCATGGGTGACCCACTACTGAGTGTGATGAGGAGCATGGTCTAAGGCTCGGAGGTTCATGGAACGTCTACACGCAGTTAATGGTCATCTATTAAAATATAAGTACCAATTATGTGTTCACTGTATACTATGTATTTGTATTTTCATTATAATTAATGAGTAATGCCTGTATATATATGTTGTATGCATGTGTTAAATGTTGCTTCTATTTAATTGCATTAGATAGATATATATTTATAAGTGTGGATACCAGATGTTATGTCTATCTTCCAGCTAATTTTTATATGTGATTATTTCCTCAAAGTTACTCGGTGGCATGGCCTGGCCTATTGTTTAAGGCCGAGAATGTCATAGGAATGGTATCATAGAAGTAAAGGCAAGTTTAAGGTTGTTTGGTTAGCATTACCCGACATGAGTCGATGGTCGGGGATGTTACAAGATATAAGAAGTATGGAAAATAAAACAAGAACAACTGACTAAAGACCAGGTCCTAGAGATCGCAGGATCTGCAGTAGTACAAGAAAGAAAAGAAGAACTGATGAATAAATAAAAGGCACAAGAGATTTTACTTTCATGGATTGTAGTATGAGATCAATCCACAATCACAAAGGAATAAGTCAGAGTTCAGAAAGATGATGAGTCTACAGATGAAGAGGAATACTACTCTGCATCAGAGTGGGTATTTTTTCAAGCCATCCGGCTTGGAGACTCCCAATAAATATGTATGTTGAACATGGGGATTCCATGTCATAGACACTACAGATCAGAGAACCATCTTTTGAGCAGTATGAAGTGTTTGTTGAGACAGATTCAGAGCAGTCAGATAGCAGAATATTGTTGCACAGTTGCAAATTGAAAATCAACGCCTGAGAAGTGACCCGAAGATAGCCCATGCCCAGTTGGAAGATGAGGTTTCCCACTTTCAAACCAGTATTTTGCAGCAGTTTGATGAAAAATCTAGGAAAATTCTTGACCTTGAACATACAATGGAAACCATTTTTCAAGATTTGGTGGATGATTTTAGCGACAAAACCAATCTTGTCGATGATCTTGTGAAGGAGGTGAATTTTTTTTCACGCAAATATGCTTCCTTGAAGAAAGAGAATGAAATATTGAAAAATTAGTTGAATACTGCAGAATACATGTTCCAAACTATTAGGGTACATCCTCAACTACATACTTGGCGACATAATCATTTTTTCCATTTTTCCTACTATTTAGGAGGAAATCTATTTATAGCATGTCTATTTATAACAGGTCTATTTTTAGCCAGTGGCTACCTATATGTAATACCATGGGTTTCCAAAACCATGGGCTCATAAACCACCATTAGGAAAATTCCTATTTTTTAGGGGAAGAGCGCTTCATTCCTTAATTTTAGGAGATCATTCCTATTTCCTTGATTTTAGGAAATAATTCCTATTTCATGTCTAGAGATATTACTTGAGTGAGAATATTATTCTCCTAAGGAAGTGCGCATTACCCATATTATTCTTGGAGTCAATCCATTTCACTTATTTACCTATTTTTAGCGACTTTCCATATTTATGAAATTTTCTCTCAATTAGGAATTTAGTACCATTCTTGGACTCTAGTCTTATTCTAGGAGAGTTTTTCAATTATGGAATGCATGTTGACTTCATGTAGAGTTCTCACTAAGTTCACACCTATATTTTTTACCTTTTTATTATTATTAGCAACTTTTGACTTTAGTTAACTGTTGCTAGTGTGAGTGGTTGCTTTTGTTACTTAAGCATGCACATGGAAACCCCAACCTAGTGCACTTTACTCCTCTTGTGGAGAGTCCTATATATTGTACTCATGATCAAGGATTAATAAAAGTTTATTCGAGTTGGTTTCTTATTCTCTTATGTGTGAAGATTGATTCTATTTCTCTCTCTCTCTTCTCTTTCTTTTACAATTAACTAGTGTAGTATTTCCTACTCACAATTAGGTCTTGGAGTGTGGTTTAATTATACATGGTATTAGACCCATTATTGTGAGGGAGTATTCACTTTTATTGCAGGTTTATATATCATATTGGATATCCCACATAGAACTATTGATCATCCATCTTCTTCAGTGATATTGACACCCTTCAACTACTTTGAGAGGAAGCCCAAGATACAACTTCTACTTCATAGAAAGGGTTTGTATAGGGTCACCATGGGAACTCAAATCGAGCCACTTCAACCATAGATAAATCAAAATACTTCAACATAATGGATGAAGCCTACGAGACATTGTGCTTGAGCATCTCTCCATATCTCCTCTTGCATGTCGATACTTGCAAGACTCCTAATGATGTTTGGACAAAGTTGAAGTATTTTCTATGCAAACATGACAACCTAAGAGGTCATCAACTGAATAATGATCTACATGCATTGAATCCAAGAGATTTCGAGACCCTAAAGGACTATTTATGTAATTTTTAAACTTTGATTTCTCATGTTAGGGCCTGTGGAATTGATAATAAATATGAACAATTAATATTTTCAATTCTAACCAAACTAGGACTAGAGTATTCTGTCTACACTTCTTCTTTTCATACTACCAGGTTAGATATGGGGTATACATGGAATATGTTGTTGAATAATTGGTTGTTATTGATGTTGATGGATAGTTGGTTTTCATTGATGTCAACATAAGTAGTTGTCAGTGATGTCAATAGATGTGATTGGTGTATTTGGAGAAATCTCAAAAGTGGTCCCCTTATGGGGTAGCTCTAAGCATGGCCCTCACAGGAAGATGCTTTGAAGAAGTCTACAAGAAGACTCAAAGGTGTTGTCATGAAGCCCAAAGTTGTTTTAGGAATAAGGACATGAAGGATGGTGTAAATGCATGTAACACACTCATAGATGTATATTCCTCATCATACCGCTTACAACGGTAGGTGGAACGTCACGTAATTCCTCATGTTGAGGAGTTATGCATTCATGAAGTTGGAAGCCTCGAAGAATGGTTAATAAGCCCCTAAACAATTAAAAGTCATTAACTAAAGGGAAAAGTGGTTGTAACAAGAAGCTCTAAAGTTAATGAAATAATTTACTTTGAAAAGGTATAAATACACAACAAGAAGCCTCTCATTCTTACATACACAACTTTATTGAATATCTTCTATGTGAGCACACTTGAGCTATTTTGCGAATATAAGGTAGCAAGTTTGAGGGAGCGAAGAAAGTGAGAAGGTGAAAGTTTTAGGATTGCAGAGGAGAGCGATGGTTTTATGATAAAACCTAGTTTGTCTTACCCCTATGGGTCAGACTACTAGCACCCTGCGAGGCACCTCCGCAGGTTGCTTAGTGCCTGTCATGTGAGGCACCACATGACACTCAACTTGGTCCCATGAGGCTAAGACAGAATTGAGGAAGGATGCTAGTGCCAGGTAGCCAAGGATAAGGAAGAGCTACAGGTCTGACATCTTGTATTCGGTCATCTATAGGTGTAAAGGTATGTCTATGTGCATGTTTTGAAGGTTACATGTTGGTGATGTTATGGTGTATGTTTGAGGTATGGTTTTGGTATCTTGTTGAGAAATTGGTACATGCTTGAGTAAGATATTATGTGCATGGTGTAAGGCATACTCTTGGTACATGTATGAGGTACATTTCATGGTGATATTAATGCATGTTTGAGGCACTTCTTGATGAGGTTATGGCACATGTTTTATGTACATGCTTGAGGCATGTCTTTATGAGTTTTGGTATATTCCTTGAGGCACATCTTGGATACTTGGCATATGGTTTTTTGTATGGTATATGCTTGAGGAATACCATGAGTGATATGGCACATGTTTGATGGTATCTCTTGGTGCATCTTTTATGGATGTTGGAACATGCTTGAGGAACATGGTTTGAGGTACATCTTGGCTACATGATTAAGTAATGTTATGGTACCTTTGTATTTGATTTGGTATATGTCATATACACATATTTGTGATATTGGTACATGGTTGATGTATACATTTAGTATATGGTGGCATATGTATGAGGCCCATTATTTGGTGCTTGGTTGAGGCACATCATTTGGTACATAGTTGATGCTTGGTACATGGTGCATGGTGTTGGTATATGATTGAGGTATATGGTTGATAAATGATGTTATGGTACCTACACTTGGCATATATTATGTTACAGGTTAATGTACATGGTATGGTACATGGTTGATGCATGATATGGTACAAGTTGATGGTTTTTGTACTTGGTATGGTACAGGTTGATGTACATGGTATGGTATAGGTTGATGTACATGGTATGGTATAGGTTCTGGTACATGGTTGATGTACATGGTATGGTGATGGTTTTGGTATCCATGTGAGTGGATATTATTACAATTGGTTGATGATATATCAATGTCATTGACAATGAAAATGACAGTAACAGTGACATGTTGGATTATTGGTTGATCATCAATTTTAGGTTGATGTGATAGTGATAGTGGCAGGTTGGTCGATGAAAATGACAGTTACATTTTGATCAGTGGTAGTGACATTTTAAGTCTACACTTATATTTCAGGGTGGTAAGATAGGGCGAGGAAAGGAAGTTGTAGTCTCCTTCTAGTTGGTGCCAGAGAAATCAGGGAGTTGGAGCTTCCTTCAGGTTGGATATTGTAAATCAGGGGGTCATAGCCTCCTTCTAGTTGGAGCCAAATAATAGAGGGAGTTGGAGATTCCTTCAGGTTGGAGCCTCCTTCCATTTGTAGCTGGAGAATTCAGGGAGTTGTAGCTTCCTTCAGGTTGGATCTTGTAAATAGGGGGTTGGTACATCCTTCCAGTTGGTGATGGATAATTTGGAAGTTGGTGATTCCTACAAATGTATTCTTGATATATAATAAATAATTATGTGGTTTTCTCCCATTTGGGTTTCCACGTAAATTCTAGTGTACTTTGTATTTGATGTGACATTGTTGAATTGTACTGCTTATGGTTATATGCCTATAATATATTGAATGCAATCATAAATAATGTACTGCTAATAAATTTGAAGATTATATATTATGATTGAAAGTGGTAAAAAGTACTCATACTGATTCACCCCCCTCTCTCAGTATTCCAGCAGATGCCATGCTTGGAAGAGATCATGGAGTCCCTTATACATGAGTAGACAAATCTCATCCAGATAGGGACACTCAAGAGCTCAAATCCATAAATGATTACAAATAAACGAAGTTCAAAGAAAAATAAGTATAAGAACAAGGGTAAAAAGGACCAAAAGAACAAGAAGGAAGGTAAACACAAGTATACATATGAGAGTTCGAGTTCCAAGGAATCAAAGAGAAAGAAGGAGAAGACCAAGTGTTCATACTATGATAGGGGGTTCCATCCTGAGAGTTCTTACCATATATCTCATGGTACAATCACTTGAGAAATATCACCTTGAGGATTGTATTCTGAATAATGCAAGGAATAAGCCATCGAACAAGCCATCATCGAAAAGAGGTAATGGTCATGCATTAATTTCCATTTCATCTTCTCCTAATTCTTGGGTTCTTGATTCAAGGGATACCACAAAACATAATGGGGTATCAGAGAGGAAGAACAATACATTGAAAGATATGGCCAACTGTATGTTGCAAGCTAGAGAACTACCTCCAAAGTTATGGGTTGAAGTTGTCAAATGTGAAGCCTACATTGAGAATATAGTTCCTCATAAATATTTCAAGGGTGTCTCTCCATGTGAGGCTTGGAGTGGGAAGAAACCAGAAGTCACTCACTTCATAATTTTCGTTTCCCATGCATGGGATAGGATCCCTTCAGATAGGAGGAAAGCTATGGAAGCTCATAGTAAGGAGTGTATTTTTGTTGGATATCTAGAGGGAGTGAAGGGATAAATTTTATTAGATACTACTTCAGATATTTAATTCATTCAAATGAGTGTTAAGTTTGAAGAGGGTCTATCACAGATACTTATGGAGCAATCCACACCTCCATATCCACCACCACTAGTTGTGGAACTTCATGAGACTTATTCAGATCAGATTTATGATCATATATATGAATATGATATCTATGATATTTTTGATCAGTAGAAAGAAGTTGTATGTCCATATCATATACCACTATGGGTACAACAAACCCTTCAGGCAACAAGTGATCGAGTGGGTGATCCCACCAATCCACGAAGAACCAGATCTTAGTTTGTGGAGCCTCCACAAGAACTTACTACCAATAAGCCTTTGATACCTATTTCTTTTTATATGGTACTTGGATTAGACTCTTAGTCTTATATATAGTATGAAGGTAACCCCCATTGGGAGGAAACTATGAAAGGGGAGTACAATTCCTTGATGGAGAACAACACATGGGAGTTGGTTCCTCTACCTTCCAACAAGAAGCTTGTTAGATGTAAGTGGATTTTAAATACAAAGAGGGATTATGATGGATACATTACAAATTTTAAAGCTTGGTTAGTACCTAAATTTTTCTCACAGGTACAAGGCATTGACTATGAGGAAAATTTTGCACCGGTTGATAAGATTGATTTCATTCGGTTATCTCTAGCTATTGCAACAACTAGAAAGTGGGAGGTACACCATATGGATGTGAAAAATGAATTATTACATGGAGATATTAATGAGAAGATATATATGGATCATCTAGAGGGATATGTTTTGGATCCATCATTAGTTTGCAGGTTGAGGAAGTCATTGTAAAGACTCAAGCGAGCACCTCAAGCATGGTATGCTAAAATGGACTTGTATCTTCTCTCTAAAGGTTTTCTTAGATGTAGATAAGATACCAATGTGTATATGATGAGGAACACATATACTATTCTACTGATAGTTATATATGCATATGATTTACTCATCATAGGGAGCTCAACCTCCTCCATTGTTGCAGTGAATACTGCATTGCATGATAGGTTTTCTATGACATATATGGAATTGTTACATTACTTCCTTGTTCTTGAAATGATCCAAAATGATTCATGAATAAAGATGTTTCAGTGTGAGTATGCCAAATATCTACTTGACATGTTTTATATGACATATTGAAATCCATATCCAACACCCTTTCAGTCAGGGGTTAGACTACAGGATGCTGGTGCATCACCTTTGGTTGATTGTACTAGATATTGACAATTGGTGGGGAGTATTCTCTACCTTACACACTCTCGATAAGACATCTCTTATGTAGTTGGATAAGTTTTCAGAAACATGCAAGAGCCTCACGAGTTTCACTGGAAGGAAGCAAAGAGGATTCTCAGATATGCCAAGGGGACTGCCATCTTTGGTATACACTATGCAACATGATCTTCCTTAGATCTTGTTGGTTACACAGACTCAGATTGGGCAGGAAATAAAACTGATTGAAATTCCACTTCATGATGTTCCTTTACCTTGGATCATGACTTATTTGTTGGTTAAGTAAGAAGTAATCAATAATTTCTTTATCATCGGTAGAGGCATAGTGCATAGGTGCAGTGAATGTTACTACTCATGGTGTTTGGTTGTAGCACCTTCTTATAGAGTTGGGAGTTCATTTTCATCATCTGAAAATTATATGGTGTGATAATAAGAGCACTCTCAAGCTTTATAGAGACCTAGTTCATAGGTAATGGACCAAGCACACAGAGGTGCATATGAACTTTATTCGAGGATAGATTTATGATGGAGTAATTGATATGTATTTTTGTCCATCTTCAGAGAAGGTGGTAGACATATTCATAAATCCTTTCACCAAACATAAGTAATTTGTATCATTAAGGAAATTTCGAGGAGTGAAGGATACATCATCTTAGCAGTTGAACATGTTAGCATTTTTTTCTTGTTAACAACATATTTTGAGGGGGATTTTGTTCCCAATGGGTTTTCCCTTTTTACCTCACTTTTGTTCAATTGTTATGCATCTATACTTGTACATGAGTACCTATCACAAATTCATATTGTTGGAACTCATCATTGTGCACACCCCGGTTGTGTTTCAGGGGGGGTGTTGGGGTACATGCTCAACTACATACTTAGTGACATACTCATTTTTCCCCCATTTTTCCTACTATTTAGGAGGACTACTATTTATAACATGTTTATTTATAGTAGGTATATTTTTAGTTTCTGGTTGCCTATATGTAATACCATGGTTTTACAAAACCATGGGCTCATAAACCACCTTTAGGAAAATTCCTATTTTTTAGGGGAAAAACGCTTCATTCCTTAATTTTAGGAGATAATTATAATTTCATGGCTAGAGAGTGCACTTGAGTGAGAATATTATTCTCCCAAGGAAGTGTTCATTACCCATCTTATTCTTTGAGTAAACCCATTTCACTTATTTACCTATTTTTAGTGACTTTCCATATTTATGAAATTCTCTCTCAATTAGGAATTTAGTACCATTCTTGGACTCTAGTCTTATTCTAGGAGAGTTTTTCTATTATGGAATGCATGTTGATTTCATGTAGAGTTCTCACTGAGTTCACACCTATATTTTTGACATTTTCTTATTATTAGCAACTTTTGACTTTATTTAATTTTTGCTAGTGTGAGTAGTTGCTTTTGTTACTTGGGCATGCACATGGAAACCCCAACCTAGTGCACATCGATCCTCTTGTGGAGAATCCTATATATTGTACTCATGATCAAGGTTTAATACAAGGTGATTCATGTTGATTTCTTAGTCTCTTATGTGTGAAGATTGATTCTATTTTTCTCTCTCCTCTCTTTCTTTTGCAATTAACTAGTGTAGTATTTCCTACACACAATTAACTCTTGGAGTGTGGTTTAATCCTACACAAAATGTTGTGGCTGAGCAATCCAGAATGGTCACTGCCATGGGGAACACTACATAAATCATTTTTTAGACTCTTGCAAACAAATTTGAGGAAAAGTATGACCTTCTTGAATGCTTAGAAGAAGAAGTGAAAGCTCTTCCTCATACAACATTGAGAACAGATGTCAACCAATTGATGGAAACCAATGCTCAGTTGATTCGTGAGGTTGTCCACTTGCGAGCCTCTGTTGTTGAGATTTGTTAAGATCTTTCTCCCCTTCAAGAAGATAACAATTGACTATTTGATGAATATCAGGTATTAAAGGAAGATATGATGTCATTTTGTTGCAACTGATTGAGAAGGATGAGACTCTTCAAAGCTTGCAGGACTACAAACAAAACCTTGAAGAAAAAGTTCACCAACTACAAACTTCTAATTTTTTTTTTGAGATAACCGTTGAGAAGAATATTGTTGTTGTTGAGCTACTAGACTCACCTATTTCTTCTCCACCCCCTACTACTCCTTGTAAGCTAGTTGTTAATTACCAAAATATAAAACATACCTTGAGAAATGTCTAAAAAACATATTAATATTACATTATAGCTTAATATACTATTCATTGACGAAGAAAAAAATATTCATGAGTTTCCATTTGTCACATATATCCAAGATTCATAGTGTAATAAAAAAAATGGCTCTCACAAATCCTCTCTTATATTTCTCTAGTAAAATGGAGGGTTTTGAAGAGTATGAAGTATTAACCAAAGTTTAGTCCTTAAAAACATATATTGCAATGTCATCCTATGATAAACCTATTTTATTATTGGTCAGATAATTAGTCATCAACTCCAACAACAACTTTAATTTGTAGAGGCAGAACAACCGGAGGTGTCAAGTATACATGGTTAGGAATATATATATCCTATGCTTTTCAAGGGTTAGTTGGATGGGTGTTGCATATGGTATATGCTTTAAAACTGATAATTGTGTTGTTTCTCCTAACTTTGAAAAAAACGCTATAGGTATAGGATCCCGACTCCTCAACAATATGAGATATACTGGAGGAGGACTTGTGAAGAATGGATAGGATATTGATGCTTCTATTATGCCTGATATGATAACACCAAGAATAGGTCTTGGATATGATGTTTTTGTTTTACCTACACCTTCCCTTGTTGCAAATAGGGAAGTTTTGTTCTTTTTAGGTGGAGTTCAACCTGATATACTAGAATAGAACTCTACTGAACCGATTAATGAGATGGTTGTTCCTAACATGCCAGAAGCTAAGGATAGTGTTGTTGATGAATTTTTTGTTGATATACTAGGTTGTTCTACTCCTAAAAGTATACCAGACCCTGAGATTATATATCTTGATTAGCTAGCACATACTTCTATGCATTATCATCATCCTCTCCATAAAAATCAATGACATGGAAATTCTGCTTTCAAATATTTAGAGAAGAGATGAGAAAGACACGTGGACCAGTACCAACTACCAGGATAGATTATGGTTGGATTGATGAGTGGTCATGGGCTTATCTGACCAAATGTTTGAAGGGTTCCTACCATTGTGTTTTGTCAGTTGTACATATGTACAATTATCCTCTTCATTGTTGATTCCTTTGTAGTGGTTGAATACAAGATCAACCCGACTTGAAAATCAACTAGAGTTTGACTGGGATATTGGTCAACTGTGATTCGACCCGACATGAAAGTTGATTGGAGGTGTTTTTGACTATGAATTTGTCAACTGAGTTTCAACTAGTTCTTGTTGATCGACTATTGTTTTGACAAACATCTATTGATGATGATTTGATCCCTTAGTTGTGTTTAAGGGGGGGAGTAATTGACATTGTTGATGTATAAACCCAACTGATGTTCTTGGATTTGTTGATATCGATTGAACCATGTTCGATTTTGGTGTTGGGAGTTGTAATTCTTCTTGTTGTACTTGATGGATTGATATATATAGATTATATTGGTGCATTAGTTTCTAGATGACTCATCTACTGAATGGTGTTGTCTTGTTGTCTAGTTGATTGATTGACTAGGACCGTGTTTGGACAACATATTTTGAAACCATTTTGCAATGTATGACTACTCTTTGGCCTTGATATTTGTTGATGGTGATTAGACTTCCTCAAGAGTGTTTTTGTACCATCTTGTGATCAATTTTTGCAGTCAATACAAATTTAGTGGGGAAAGCTGCAAAATATTTTTTCCTCAAAATTGAGTTCATGAGGGGGTGTTGGAACATGCCGTTCCATCATAAACCTCACCTTGTTGGTTGAGTGGTTCAACCAAGTATTTGGGTCGATGACTGACTAAATCGGTGGTTAACCATGTCCACTTAAGGATACCAAATCTGCGTTTTATGGATAGGTGAAACCGACTACACCCAAAATTATTGGTTTGGTCCATGACCAAAAACTATTTATAGACAATTATTCTGGTCAGTCTAATATATCATCAGATCATTATCATGGATCTTCTCTCAATCTCATTGAGAGAATTGTGCTTAAGTTCTACAATGTATTTAAACACCACTGCTTCCTCTCGGATTCGTTCTCCTTTATTTTCAATCCCTATTCCAATAGTAGATCCACATCATAATTCTTTCATACATACCCATAACATAAATTTCTGACTTAGAGGGAGTTACTAGCTCCAAGGGATAGTCAACAAGAGCTATAAAACTAAGAACCCTAAGAATGGTGACTAAAAGGACATGCCATGACCATTCACCTAAGGGGATATGGGAAACCTCTAACCAACACTTGTACATAAAGTAATCCCATCATGGCCACACACAAAAAAATCATCACACTTTGAGCTCATCAAAGTGGTCACGTCTCATGAAAAAATGTAGGGTACATTGCAGAGAATTTATTGTGTAACAACTGGCTCCAACTTGTGACATGCACTCATCTCAAGAATCCATGAGAACTCTAGAATCTTATATAAACCCGTAGTCCTAAACCATTCTCACAAAATGCATATTAAATTCAAGGGAGGGGAAGTCACAAGCGTCTTATCCCTTCTTTGAGATAAAGATAAATCCAAGTATGAAATGAATGAAGAACATAATCCAATCTTTAGACAATTTCAAACAATGTAAGCATCATTTTCTTTATTAAAAAAGGAACAAAATACTATACTCAATAAAATTAAAAAAACAAATAGCTAAAGTCATAAAAAATACTATAGTCCAAGGATTCCCTAAAGGCATCATACATTGCCTTGATAGAACAATTTCAAGATTTCCCATTCATAGACAAAGGTAGCTTCTCATCATCCAAATGAATCAAATAGAAAGAATTGGGACCTGCAACATCTTCATTAATGTAAGAACACATATTTCGTTAAATTTGGAAATATTCTATTACACGAACTTCATCAACATTGATTTTTTTGTATATCACCATATTAAATTAAGATGAGATAAACCAGTTAGTGACCATGAATAGGTCAAACATGGGACTGCTAGGTACAATAGTATAAATGGACGATAAGAGTGTGAAATAAACTCTTATAAGAAATCGATTTGAGCTAAATCATCTTAGTATGTTTAACATCCAAGTGAGATATTATTGTTATGGACAACAAACCCAACTCAATGTTTGAATTTGGTGCCTAATGACTCCATCCCCCTTGCCACAACTGAGGGCATTGTGGGTGGGAGTTGTTGATCAAATAACAATATTGTGAGGATTTCCTAAGTGGAGGGAGGGTGCATCACTTGCATTGGCTTGGTACAAGTCTAAATAGAAGTTAAATTTTCCTGCTTCGTATTTCCTTTAAGAAGCATCAGGGAGGAGGTGATCATTCTAGTAGTGTTAAGTGGG
>WSFP011443436.1:0-20370 GCA_009831015.1 Picea engelmannii | reverse complement strand
TCATCATAAATAGGGACCATGGGGTGGTTCTGCTTGCTGACTGGATCTTCAGTATCTTTATAGTGATCAAATGTAGGATAAGCTTGCTGCTCATCATCACTATAATATACATCAAAAAGGGGTTGTCCTTCATTGATATGACCTTCCTCCAGAACAGTGATCCCGTAAAAAAAAATTGTTTTAGGGATAGTGGGACCTGTTGGTTCTGGCTGCTCATACATAATCTTTTTCTCTTTAATCCCAAGTAAAAATATATCATGAGAAACCCCCTGGAGGAAAAGAGAAGAATCCTCTTCCACAACTAACCACTCTTTTAAAAAGAGAGGGTCTTCATCATCATGAGCAGAGCTTCTAGGAACATCTGCTTCAACCCGATATCCAGGTGAGTCATCTACCATGGACCACATTTTCTCTATAAACTCATGATTTCCACAAGAGGCATGTTGATCGTTATGAATATCTGAAAGAATAGAGGCATCTGATATAATGTCAGATGCTTCCATTCTAGGGCTAACACAATTAATATCATTCAACACCTCTATATTTTCCTGGCAAATGCTTTCCTCCACAATAAAAGCTTCATCACAGACCTGGTCTTCATACCTGGTCTAGACGGTGCGTGATTTCATTGGCTATTGCTCCCGCGATCGTTGTGTGAATTCTGGAGGTTTTTTAGTCCAAATTGCACTATTTGGGTAAAAATGAAAATGATACAGTAAATTTTTATTTTATTACTATTTATAATCCATTTTTACCCACTTGATATAGTTTTATGCTATTTTTTTTCCTAATGGACTAATTCAAAAATGGTTTTAAGCTGGTTTTTGTAGTTTCGACTCAATTTTCTTACAGATTTCAATGTCATGGTTGGTCGTTCATCTCCTCAGGCAGGTACATTTATAACCTAGCATATAATATAGGCACCTACTCTATCGTACATTCTTTGCATTATCCTTCGTCTACCATTTTTTACGCCTTAGGTATGAACCCATTTATTATAATGCATAAACCTTCATCTGCTATTAATAGCGTCGTTAATAAATGGTAGAGACTTACCAAACATGGGTACCCTAGTTAAAACCTCTTCGTCATTTGGTGCCCATGCCGATTTTTTCCTTAGGACCGGGAGTCCATTATAACTCCATACATGACTTTACAATGACCCTCATTTCTCATTCATGCACACACGCCCTTATTACCCGCGGACAACCAACAATGAGTCTCAGTTAAGCTCTTTTCCGACTCGTCCAAAAACTGAAAAGATCTATGAGTGATTTGTCCCTTTTAAACTCATTAAAATTGGATTTGAAAGATCACGAGTCTTAGTTAAGCTCTTTTCTGACTCGCTATCAAAAATAGAAAAGATTGTCGAGTGAACTTGTCTTTTTCACACTCGTAAATTGGATTTGAAAAGACGTCTATTTGGCACAAGTTTACCCCTTTTTCACACCAAGTAGACTAAAACATATAAAAAAGGACATTTTTTGGCATTAAGTTGTGATTTCATCTCATGCCCTCGCTTGTTGTATTGAGCCTTTAGTCGGTTCTCACTTTGCATTATAACCGTTTCCTAAGCAGTTTGCATCCTCAACCAAGCAGAGCCTTGTTTTTATCCTTCACAGTTTGACACCCCAAACCTTGGAGGGAACATCACCCTGAGTGTCCATATCCCGCATGCATTTCCTTGCATTGAGCATAGGTACGTTCCACTGTTAGAACTAGTTTTGCTTATTTGTGACACTTGTTCCCTCCTCTGTATCATAGAATTCATTTGTTATGAAAAAACAAAAAAAGGCGAGCGAGAAGGAAATGCTATATTGTAATTGGCAGCAATCGTGTCGCCTTTGAATAGAGCAAAAAGTTATTGATTCTATGTGTCATCATAATTTTGGGTTTAGCATGGCCTTAGGAAGCTGATCTCTCTACAGAGTTTTTCTCTATTGACTAGTTACTCTTCCAGTCCCTATAGATAACGTCATCGATGCCTCCTACATCCAATTGTCACATCATTGATTCCATGCAGTCGGAGTTCACCATATGTCTCATGCTCTTGTTCAAAGGATGTCTATCAACCTGTGTCGGCCACTCCTCAGAAATATTGACTTTGCATGTTGGCCATAACCTCAGTTTGTCTCAGAATCACATGATACTTTGGTCTTGTCATGCACCTTGGCCCTACTTTCATCATTGGTAGGTCACCTTGAACCCAACAATCAACATTTCATCATCGGTCGTTGACTGGGTGGTTACCCTTGTGTTCGACGACAAGAAATCTATTCATACTTTAGGATTCTTGCAGTGTCTTGGATGTCATTAGCCTTATTGGTGGTTTCCTTGCCTTTGTCAACAATTTTTCATCATTGGCTGCTATTCAGAGGGTCATTTTCACGTACCGCTTGCATTTGGCACACACTAAAGACACATAGGGTCGTTGGTTCATGAACATGTTCTTCGTTTGATCTCCACCAAATCATGAATCTCCTGCTTTGTTCCTTGTGTTGACTGATGAGAGATGCCTTAATTCTCTCCTTTCAGAGGGTCTCCTTTAATCGACTTCAGCTCATTTATTATGGATATGAGACCTAGAGTTTTATGAGTACCTTGAGGCTTGAAATCATTAGTGGCAAGCTATCTCACCATTGACAGATGGGAATACATCAATGTCTCCTGATCAATGGATCTCTCAAGTGTTTGACACCAACTCCTTTATTCACATTTGTAGGGATGTACTTGGTGCCTTGATACCTACTTTCGTTATCAGTAGGTTGTCTCGCATTTTTTAATGGTATACTTCAATGACCGGTAATCAAATGATGTCTCATTGTGTTTGACCTCAACTCATTTATTCACATGATATAGACTTGCACCATTAGCGGATAGTGTAGAAGACTTGAAGACATCACTATGTGTTCGCATCTTTCCTGAGTTGTTTCTTCCATTTCATTGGACCAGTACCTATTTGACTTCAGTGATCATGGGAGATTAGATTGTACTACATGGTATACAGATATCTTCAGATTGATTTTTGAGATTGGTTTCACTGGGCCTTATTCGTGACTATGATAGCTTTTGGCATATAACCGCATTTGTATTTTCCTATTCATTTCCATGAACACTTGCTTGGTATATTTTTCACATGGATCTGCATTGTATTCTTGGCATCCATGTATGCAAAGTCAGTACATAATATAATGAGCAATTGATTTCGTCCAATTGGTTCTCTACCACTCCACTTTTGGGTTATTTATAATGTATTTTGGTCATCGCAGATACTCCTCTGATATCACACATTAGGGGGCATTTGTTATAGCAATATTTGCCTCACCATTGCTATCTTCCACAGGGGACCCTTTTTCACTTCCCTATGTAGACTTTTCATCCCTTTTTTGATGAATCCAGAGACAAAATATACATTTTTCCACATATACGCTCCCTAACTACTATGAAAGATGCATATACACTTGCTACTCCATTACAACTCGTGTATATCGGGATTTCTGACAGAAAATATAAAATGAGGTCGAGTTTCCATGTCATGACAAAAGATCTCTAATCCTAGACCTTCCATGTACTAGAAACATTCCAACTCAGC
This sequence comes from Picea engelmannii, assembly GCA_009831015.1. NCBI lineage: Eukaryota > Viridiplantae > Streptophyta > Pinopsida > Pinales > Pinaceae > Picea > Picea engelmannii. The sequence continues at coordinate 16,778 of WSFP011443436.1, read as the reverse complement.
CCTTCAGTTGCATTCTGGAGGCTATAAGAGCAAAATTTCGAACTATGGAAAAGAAGGAGAAAGCATTCAACTTTGAGAGCAAAGTTACTTTGCAGAAATTACTTCATATTGAGTCTGCATGCCTTTGTCCCTCAAGTCTGAACACAGTGTTCAGCCCCTAAGCTCTTCCCTTATTATTGAGAGGACCTCTTTGCCTCTTTCTCATGAGCTTGCCTTTTGTGGAGGATTGAAGTGGTGGGGACCCAATTGGAAGGAACTTGGCTTCTTGGTTTTGAACCATGCCGACACGGAAGTCTGTAATGTTGACACTTTTGCTAATCAATTATTAATAGAAATACTCCTTTCCCATCCTATTGGTATCTTACAAATATATGATTATTATCCATGGGCATGTTTGTAATGTTTATTAATGGATTATGCTATTTGATATGCTAACCCCTTTCGTATCATCACTATATACTTGATTTTCTTGTTTGTTGAGAACTCCTCATAGGTAGAAAGCTTTGGGTCGAAGTGCTCAATGGTGGAACATCATCAAACATTGGATCGAGGTAGGCCTCTTTCTTGTATTGCACATTAGTTTATATAGCATATGTTGGAACTGAGTTGATTTCTACAGTCATACCTATCTGTTGTGGTTTACCCTTGGCCATAGAGAGTTTTTCCCTTGTAACACACATTCCCCGTACAAAAAATCTGCAATCTGATTCATTAGCCAAAGTAGCCTCAACTTTTGCATAGAGATGAGGCACAGACCCTCCATACCAAAGAATATACAATGCTGGCAGGTGTTCAAAGATGATGAACATAACAAAAAGTTCCTCAAAATGGTGGAAGACTTTATTGAGAGGCATATTGACCAAGAAAACCAGAACGACCATACTTGGATTATGTAAGAAGAGGAAGATCCTCAAGAATTCCAAGAAAAGATCGCGAATCATCGCATGTTAGTACTAAAAAACAACCAAATTCCTAAAGGTCTAATCCCCTTAGAAAGACTATTTGACCAAAACGAGATTCCCTTAAAATCTACTCTACAACCTCAACCAGAAGAAGTTGAAGATTGCGATATAGGTACCAAAGAAAAGCCTAGAATAGTAAAAATATCAAAATATCTTCCTCCTGAGATGAAAGGTAAATATGAAGATTTACTCTAGAAATATAAAGACATGTTTGCCTAGTATTATGATGAGCTGAGAACCTATGAATCCACTATGATCGAACACAAGATTCCTTTAAAGCTAGGTGTTAAACCTTTCTGACAGAAGCTCAGGCAAATCAATCCCATATTATTGCCCGTGGTAAAAAAAGAAGTAAAAAAGCTCCTGGACACTAAAATAATTGTACCACTTAGGTACTCTGAGTGGGTAGCTAATTTGGTCCCAGTTAGGAAGAAGAGTGGAGAAATCAGACTGTGTATATTTTAGAAATTTAAATAAATCATCTCTCAAAGACAATTATCCGCTACCGAAAATGGACCGTGCTCTAAAAAAAGTGGTCGGAGCAAATAGAATGTCAATGATCAACGGTTTTCCGGTTACAATAAGATTGTTCTAAACGAAGACGATAAATAAAAGACAACATTCACCACCCCATGGGGTACATTTATGTATGACAAAATTCCTTTTGGTTTGATGAATGCAGGTTCTACTTTCCAACGAGCTATGGATATCGGCTTCATCGGTGAAAGAGATAAATTTATCGTTATTTATCTCGATGATCTGACCGTTTTTTCCAAATCTGATGAAGAACAACTAATCCACCTGAAGCAAACGTTCAAGAAATGTCACAAATTTGGTTTGTCTCTAAATCCAAAGAAATCTCACTTTGCGATGCAAGAAGGTAAACTCTTGGGCCATATTGTATCTCAAGACATAATTAAAATTGATCCTAAAAGGGTCGAAGCTATTGACACTATAAATATTCCTGGAAATGTAAAAGAAATCTAGTCATTTTTAGGGAAAATAATTTTTTGAGGATATTTATCCCAAACTTTGCTAAAATTGTGAAATTGATTACAGATATGCTCAAGAAGAACAACGAAGTTAAATGGACAGCCGAAGCAAAAGAATAATTTTCACACATCAAGAAAATTATAGGTGAAGCACCTGTACTGGCAAGCCCTGATTATCTAAAGGATTTTTTTATCTTTTCGTTTGCATCCGAACATACAATTGTGGAGGTACTCCTCCAGAATAACGAAAAGGGTTTTGAGCAACCAATAACGTTTTTCAATAAAAGACTTAGAGACGTAGAATTGAGGTACGACATAATGGAAAAACCGACATATACCATGGTAAAAGCACTAAAATATTTCAGAACCTACGTACTGCATTCTAAGATAATTGCATATGTACCCACCAATTCTGTTAAAGATATATTGGTTCAGCTTGATAGTGATGGGAAGAGGGGTCGATGGCTTGCTAAAATTCAAGAATTATATCTAGAGGTAAAACCGACAAAGCTCGTAAATGGATAGGGTTTGGCTAAGCTACTAGCTGAATCAAATTTCAGAGCGCTTGGAATAAATAACCTACAAGAGAATGAAGGATATTTAGACATAGACGAATTCGACGACTAGATAGCCACAACTAGAATCGAAGAGAAGTTTTCATCTTCAGGTTGGTGTAAAGACATAGTATCTTATATTTTGACTCTGAAATTCCCAAACAATATGTCTCCATCTAAAAATATGACATTGAAATTACATTCGGTAAAGTATTGTATCTCAGAAAGCCAGTTGTATTGGAAAGACCCTCTAGGTTTTCTACTAGATTGTTAAGTAGAATCTGAAACAAAAAGAGTTATAAATGAATTTCACGAAGGAGTGTGCGGAGGACATCATGCGTGGAGAGAAACAACCTATAAAATATTGAGAGAAGGACATTATTGGCCTAATTTATTCACAAATGTGAATTCCAAAGTCAAAGCATGTAACTCCTGCCAATTATTTTCAAGCAAGCAGAAACTCCCAACGTTACCTTTGGTCCTAGTTAAAACAGAAGCCCATTTTCAACAATGGGGGTTAGATTTTATAGGCGAAATCAATCCACACTCGAGTGCACAACATATATGGATCCTAAATGCTATAGTCTATTTCACCAAATGGAAAGAAGCTATCCCGACCAGGAAAGCGACAGATTCGATGGTAATAAATTTCTTGGAGGAAAATATATTATCTAGATTCGGCTGTCCCCGGAAGATAGTTACAGATAATGCCCAGGCATTCAAATCTATGGAAATGGTCATCTTTTTCCAAAAATACAATATTGTGCTGGGTCATTCTACAATGTACTATCCTCAAGGAAATGGGTTAGTTGAATCATCAAACAAAAGGTTAATCACCATAATAAATAAGGTTTTGAACGAAAATAAGAAAGCCTGGCATGTGCATTTGAAATATGCCTTGTGGGAAAATCGGATAGGCACCAAGAAATCAATCGGTACTTCTCCATTTCAAATGGTATACGGGACCGATGTGGTATTACCCATTAATTTGGCTCCACTTGTAATGAAACTTTGGCAAGATGAAAAAGAAGAACCAAATCATGTCACAAGAAGAATAAATCAACTGATCGAAGATCATCAAAATAGGGCTGAAGTGGATGAAAAACTTCAGAAATATCAAGACAACATGAAATCCTTGTTTGATCATAAGGCTAAAGATAGGGAATTCCTCCCTGGCGACCTAGTTTTGAAATGGGATGCTAGGAGAGGAGACTCAACCAAACATGGAAAATTCGATCATATCTAGTATGGACCATTCAAAGTTGCAACCTTCGAAGGGAAGAACTCATTTCTGCTAGAAAATTTGGACAGTAAAATCCTCAACACCCCTATCAATGGGAGTTATCTTAAGCACTATATGCAATAAACTATTTCCAAAATCCCATTGTATATATCAGTTTGTGTTTTCTGTTTTTTTATAGTTTTAGGTAAGTCTTACTTCCATCGAAAATAAAACAGGTTAGTGATTTTAAATAATTTACTCATCGAACGTTGTGAATCGTAAAACCCTGACACTATTCATGTTATTTTTATGTGGGATTGTTGTCGATAGCTCAAACATTATGAAGGATACAAACAAGTGGTCATATATCATAAATATTGGTTATCCTGAGACAGGTGATAAATAAATAATTTACTTATATGAGAGAGAAATGGAGAGTCAAAGGTATGAGTCTTTGAATTATTTATATTTCCAAAGAATATCACCTGGAACAACAACAGTCTTGTATGTATAAAGATACTCGCTAGATGTATTATCAAAGGAGAGAATTTTCAAAGTAAATCACAAAAGAGATCATCTGGATAAAATTAAAATAAATGGAAAAAGAAGAAATAAAGTGAACTCAAAGAACATTTTTCAAAAGTCGGGTTTGCGTTATAACAACCATTTTTATGAAATCCGAAACCCCTCTATCACCCTGTTCAAATATTTGGTATTATTCCCCTTAACTCTATATGCCTCCCCATGGCCTTCACAGAGGAAGGAGGGGTCACACTTTACCTCTGAAAGCTAACAAACGAATCTTTAGAAAAAGGGCAAGTCCTCATGGCTCCTCGCGCTCCTACCAAACAAAATTATGTATAGGCTAATCCTAAATCTCTTAGCTTTTTAACGGGTCTTAAATGATTAATATTTCTCAGAAGAAGGCCCTTGGAAATAAAAAAAAATCCCCCATAAGTTTCCCGCAGAATAAGATGTTTTGAAGGTCAAAAGAAGACTTGTCCAGAGTAATCAAAGTGAGTTAACATACCTCTATTGCCAAAATTATTAATAGATATCATCCCTAGTATGATTTATACAAATTGATTTCCCCCACTTCATGTTCTAAAAAGAAATTATAAGACATATGGTGAAAGAAAATTCACAAATGATTGCCCCCATCTAGTCCAAAAAAGAGATGATGAAAGGAAATTCATTAAATGATTGCCCTCATCTCAGAATTTAAATGCAAAGTTACAAACTAAAGTGGTGAAAGGAAATTCAATAAGGGAATCAGATAACTTCACCGGGGTACTGAACAAACTCACTGGTAGTGAAGTAATTTCTAAGATATCTATAAGGCTATTATACATGAATTATATTGTACTTTGGTAACCAGTTTTCTTTTGGGCTAGATCTACATCCCAAGTTCACACAGGACTCCCTGATTAAAAAACACCGAAATTGCTTTGGCTTGATGCAAGAAAGATCGATAGAACCTGTTAGAAATCCTAAGGTTGTTTTGATTATCTTAAGCAGACCCGAAGTCAATTTTAAGGAAGAGGAAGTCATCGAAGGACCTAAAATTGAGATTAGTAAATGATTAAGTTTCGAAAGCTTTCAGAGATAAAGTTGAAACCTTAGATTCTCTCTGTACCCTCTTTCTAAAAATGTTTCACAAAAACAAAGTAATGACTCCATTTTCCCAATAAAGGCACGTGGTCTACTATTCTTCTCGTCCCACAGGGAGATGAGATCCCTAGATGGAGCCTATATTGGAACACATATTTTTTCAAATTCTCCAGTTACCAAAAGGTTGAAGCCGTCCATTCTTTCACATAACAAAAACGATAGCCATAAACCTCAAATCTCGGATTTAGGGATTTAGCAAATCTAATGGTTATATGTATCAAAGCTCCCAATGTCCCGACATGAGAAACAACGAAGTTGGGTTAAGTTTAATCATGATCATCAAAACATTGAGTAGCGATTATCACTATTTTAATGCATCGCATTTTAGCGATTCGGGAGTCACGCCTCGAGCGACGTTCGAGTGTCCGATGTAAAAAGTCGTGAAAGCGACTTAAGATAAACCTGGTTAATTACAAGACTAACGATAATTAACATTAGTTAATTATTGCAACTTCGCGACTCGACAGTTTTACCTTAAAATGACACCTTTGTAATCATGATACACGAGGTCGCGATATTTATAAACTAATCACAATCAATTAAGAACTTAAGCCTGATCAAAGTTAATTAACCAAATCACAATATTGCAAATTTGGGGTTCATGGCCCAAGACTAAGAATAAAATCATTTGAGACTATGAACACAGAAAAAGGATTAAGAACTAATTGTGATTAATTAAAGGATTAAATTGGATTAATTAATATGTTAAACAACTTTAAACCTGTGGAGCTTACGGGTAAAGAATTAAATTTTTCTACGATCATCCCAAGTCATGAAATATCAAACATTTATGGCATTTATAAGCGAGTTAGGGAAATGATTGAAAGCAAGATCTTGATTAATTTCAAAATCATTCTATTAAAAGAATTAAACGTTGTGTCAGCAAAGACCCACATAGACTCAAGTACTCTAAGCGAAAGAATTTCCGTCATTATTTGAATTTCATTCTAGTTTCATAGAGAGGGTTTAGTGAGATAACCATTATTTGTATTTTCATCCTCTGTGATAGGAACTATAATATCAAGATTTTATATCATGGCTCCGTGGAAAAATGCCCAAAACAACTGGTGAAAGTTCAGGTTAGAATTCAGATATTATTTCTGATACCTCACCCAGAAACATCGACACAGTCAAAACATGGACACAGGTTTTTAACATCTTGCAATACGAGTTGATAAACTGCCTAGACGACTTGAACGACAACGAGAAAGATGACTTGTATATCAAATACAAAGTGGTCGCTCAGTCAGAATTACGAAAGGTAGCAACAAGGCCGCGGTTTTTCCCCTATTGTGATATGGTTAAATGGGCGTTGGACCACGTAGATGTCCCGACTAGGACAATATTTATCGTGCAAAAGGTAGTTATTGGGACATTTAGGCTGAAGCATCTGCAGGCGATGTACAAATTGTCCCCCACACCCAATTTTACTTACAATGCTGAATTCTTAGAGGGTTTCAAAAACAAAGAATGTGAGAAATTTGGAAAAATCTTATCTGACCTGATCAAAGATTGGTGCTCACGCCCAGAAAAGTTCAGAGAAGACACTCATGGTATATATGAAATTCCTTCGTTATAGCCACAATTTATGTATGTAGCGATGATGGTATGCAGGCTTTATGGGAGAGAGAATACTGCGCACTTTTTTCTGCCATGGGTATCTCTTATCCACACAATAGCAAAGGGGCTCTTTCGGCTAAGATAAATTGTTGTCAGCTAGTCTAGCCAACTAAGTTACAGAATATCAAGCACAAAGGGCGAGTGGGAAAGTAGTTTCATTTTTCATGTATGCGTACATTATGGATGTTGTTTGCTTCATGACACCTTTTCTATTAATGAGGTGGAGCTGGAATTCAAATAACGCAGAGCCTATTCATGTGTACCACTCCAAACTCTAGGAAGATAAGGCCAAGGACTTCATCTATGATATTTTCAACTATGTAATGGTATCAATGCATGTCGTTATCTACGGCCATCCACCTTCCAGGATTTCAGATAAATTCATGACAAACTTAAACAACATGGCAGACTAGTACCTATAAGAATAGTTCTCGTATATTAGGGTTTTTGGCTGCTCTATTCCCCCTTATGCCCTACCGCTATTGTTACCAGACAAGCTAGTATGTGGAGAAATCGCTAGGAAAATTGTCCTCAGCGGGATAAGAAAATAACTCAAAGGATTTCAGAAAAAGGTATGGTCATCGTTTCCCATACACATTAGTACATATTCTTTATTAGATTTCGGCCATGCCAAAGCGGAGGCCACAACCTTAGAGGAAATGAAACTAGTAGACATTGAATTTAAGAAACATGATCCTCATAGGTTCGTGGGTAACCATATGAAAAGATGTGGTCTAAAAATATATGAGCACAAATATTCCCCCGATGATGAAATGTTCCGAGGAGTGAGATCATACTCAGAAGTCTTAAGTCGAGTTCGATATCTGCTGCCCGGAGAGATGGTCAATTTCTACAAATTCCAGGAACACTGGAAAACTAGCCTTCCCAAAGTTTTGCAAGGAAAAATATCAAAACCTCCAGGTACACAGAAAATATAAGCCCAAGGTTCAACGGATACAAATCCTGGCAAAAACAAAATTCAGGAGAACACAGAGGAAACTGAGACCTCGAAACAGGAAACTGAGATCCCAAGTCGAGAGGAAAAACTCCCAGAGACAGATACACCAGTTAAATAGGTGAAGGATCAAACAGAGACCCCTTCAAAAGGGGTATGAGACACACCCTTGTCTCCATCAAATGAAACGACCACAAATGCTATCATGAAACAAGCATCCAAATAAATATGCAGTCCCATTCCATCTGTCACGCACTTACAATTTACAAAGGGGAACCCTAATGCAGAGATAATATTTAAAGAGGATTTAACACCTATTTGTATAGAATAATTACCTCCTAGTGATTTCTTTCTTAGCAAGAAAAGGTAGGCCGTGGTGAAGCGAAAAACATACCAAAAGGCAGGTGCAACAACTAAGAAATATAGAATACTAACGAATCAAGAAGCCTTAGAAGAGGAAGAATTCACCGATGAGATAGCAGGAACATTGGGGGCTTATGAAATGGCCAACCAATATTTAGTTGGAACCTTGAAGGAATATCTCAAACAAAAAGACTCGTTAATCGACAAATTACAGACTCGGATGACAACTGTAGAAGTGAATTCCAGGAATGAGGCATGTAAAAACCTTGAATAAGTCAGAGCAACTAATCAACTAAAAATCGAACAGCTCAAATCTAATCTTGAGAAAATACAATAGTCGGCTCAGACAAGTCAAGCACAGGTAAGTCAATAGGAGGAGTTAATAAAACAAATACAATCTAAATTAAATTCTACTGAAAGACATGTCATAGATGTAGCGGAATTTCGAACTCAAGCCACAAAAATACAAAAGAAGATAAAAGTAGCTCAACAAAGTCTACTTACTAAAGTAGAAATCATCCAGGATCATTTTCAGTTGATAGATCAAGCCTTAGAAAGAAACACCTTAAGAGAGAGAGAAGCTAAGGTGGCTCGAAGTACTTTCCAGAAGGCTATCATATCAACGGTGAAAGACGAAATGGTAATCTCTTCTAGATTATCCATTCGAGAACAAACTAGAGGTAACATCCTGTTAAAACCATGGGATCATAATCTATCAGAGAACAAAAAAATGGATAAAGAGGTGAGATACTCTTGTGAAGAAAAAATTGGCCTAATAAATAAAAATTTGTTGGATCTCGATAAGTACAATAGATCTGGAAATTTTGGAAAAATTAACATAGTTAAACATCTGCTAGATATCAAGGAAAATGTGGAAAGAGATCAAGTTGAACTATCTCGGATAAAATAGGTCGATATTGCCCAGATAGCTAAATGGTTGATAAAACCAAACCTATAGTTATTGTCTATCATTATAGAAGATAGGCAAATAGGAGCAATACTGCCACAGTTGGAAAGGAAGTGTTGCACTTTCAAAGCAAATGACCAAACTAAACTTCCCAAGTTGATAGCCCAGTTGGTATAAAAGTGTTTCAATTGTATTGAACAGGGGAAAGGGAAGACTTTTGGAGGACAATAATACAGTTTCTTATTCCATCCTATTTTGGAGCTAGAGGATAAAGAAAGGAAAACGCCCCACCAACATGAAGGAAGACAAAGGACAACTAAGTGAAGCATTTCATATTTTCATTTGTAACCGAAACTTTTAAAATGATAGAACCCAAAACGTTTTAATCTAGTATAAATATACATTTTGAGAAAGAAACAAGGGCTGTTTTTTGCCAATTTTAAATGAGAAGATTCTCTTCAGTGAGAATTAATAGAAATTCAGGCCAAAGATTCTACATCTCGTCTATTCTGATTTATGTGTTGTTTGTCTTTTCTTATTTCAACATACTTTCATATATTTTCTTTGATGAATGCAAATCACAATTTAGTACAACCTCTACCGTGGTTATGTTATATTCAGTAATCTATTAACAAATAAATTTTCCTCTATATTCACTATTAGTTAATACAAGACCTGCATGTTAATTAGATACTATATTTTATACTTCATTGAAGATTACATCAATCACTTTCTTCTTCTATTACAAAGTAATATTCTTCAGCTTTTGATGCCTTTCTTTGATTAGCAGCTTTATGTTTTTCTTTCCATTCATTCTATATTTTGATTTTAACTCAGGTACGAGAAACAACCTTTGAGATGTTATAATATTAATTCGTTTTAAATAAATTTTCTCTATTATTTATGTGGTGAAAGGAAAACATTGAAACCTTTTCCTCATTTACTGATGCCTGACATTATACTTATAGACTTAGTATAAAATCAGGAACAACATCTGCCTAGATCATTCCTCCCCCCTTAGGAAGCAATGGTCTCCATTGCATTGAGTTCCCCCATCAGGTGAGGAGATTTCTATTGAATTTGGCAATTGGTGATCCACTTGCCTTGGTGCAGGAGTTGCCCTTCCTTGACAACCCGATAAAGTTGTATCCTCTACTCATGAGTGCCCTTGACCTGTGTGTCCACTATATGATCAGTGGATGCCTTTTCGTTTCAGTTAGGGTTGATATATATTGGGGTCAATTGTTATGCGATCTCTAAGGTGTCCAATAATGGTGTAAAATATGGCTGGAGGAGTTACACATTGAACATTGGGTGCAATCCAAAGAAAGGGGGAATGTTGAGATCAACATCATTTTCACCCACACCCTTGTTGATAGCGTAAGGCTCATAGTGAAGTGGATAGAGCTTCCAATGGGGCCCTGTAAGGCATTCTTTTTGGAAATGTAACCAGACCTTGTCTCCCACATGAAATGTGTGCGGTACCTGGTGTTGATTGTGGCATTGCTTGTACTTAGCATTAACTTTATGAAAAATATCATGGACCTGTTGGAAGATGTGTTGAATATTCTCAATGAATCTAGCGGATTTTTCAGCCTCAGACTGAACATGGGAAGATTTTCTCTGTGCGGTTTCAAGGGATAGTGCAACATCAATGGGACCCAAGGGTTGGAATACCAACCCCACCTGAAATGGGTTATGGTTGGTGGAGATATGGAGAGCCCTGTTGTATTTGTGTTGAACATAGGGAAAACTCTCATCCCATTTACATAGATGCTTAGATTTATACATGCCCAGGATGTGCACAATCATTCGATTAACAACCTTTGTTTGGCCATCGGTTTGAGGGTGGAAGGCAGTGGATTTAGTGATCTTGGCGTCCAAAAGTGACCAGAGACTCAACCAAAATGTGTTGAGGAACCGACTGTATTGATCAGAGATAATGGTCGCTGGTATCCCAAAATGGACCCACACTTGTTCAAAGAAGAGCTTGGCAGTATCTGTTGTTGTGATTCTCTTCTTGCAGGCTGTGAGAATGGCCATCTTCGAAAATTGATCAACCACCACAAATATACAATCATTACCTTGCTTGGTGGAGAGGAGGCCAGACATGTAATCCATAGATATGGATTCCCAAGGACTCTCGGGAGTAGGAGGAGGGGTGTATAAGCCTTGCTTCTTGATGTTTGGCTTGGAAATTATACACGCAGTGAAAGATCTAATATACTTGATGACGTCCTTACAAACGTTTTTCCAATAAAAATGTTTCTGTAGAATGATCATAATTTTATCCACACCAATATGTCCTTCCATATGAATGTAGTGAGCTTCCCAAATCATCTTTTCACATTTTCTTCCAGGAACATAGAGGTGGCTCAGATGGCATAACATTCCATCCTTAATGTGAAAATCAGTGACATTCGTGCCTGTACCCAAGAGTTGATAGGTGGTGGAAAAGTCAGGATCTTGCTGATAAAGTTGGGGCCACTCAGATGGCTCATTCCCACAGGAATGGAGCACAGTGGTGAGTGCATCCATGGGAGGTTGACTGAGGCAATCAGAGACACGATTTGTGATCCTTGTCTTATACTTGATGTTAATATGGAACTGTTGTAAGTATGTGGACCACTTTTGATGGCGGTCATTCTACAACTTCCCCTGTGTCTGTATGAACTGCAAAGGCTTGTGATCAGTGTGGATGATTGTCTCCTTTCCCATAATGTAATGTTTCCATTGATGATAGGCTTGCACAATGGAATACATCTCCTTGTCATAGGTGGGGTATTTCTGGATGGTATCTGAGAGTGTCTCACTATGGTATGCTATTGGATGACCATGATGAGTGAGAACTGCTCCTACAACATAGTCAAATGCATCAATATCAATCTCGAATGGTTGTTGTAGATCGGGTAAGGAGAGTACTAGAGTTGAGAATAAGTGATTCTTCAGATCATCAAATTCTCGTTTTTGTGCCTTACCCCATGCAAAAAATTTCCCGCCACTTCCCTTGGTCACTTGATTGAGGGCCCATGCAATATGGGAGAATCCCCAAAAAAATTGTTAGTAGAAGTTGGCAAGTCCCAAAAATATCTGAAGCTTAGTTAGTGTTGTCAAGGCTGGTTAGTCACAGATGACTTGGATCTTAGATGGATCCACATGTACCCCATTCTCATCAACAATGTAGCCCAAGTATTGGACCATGTTCATGCCAAAGGATCATTTTTCCAAGTTGGCATATAGCTTGTGTTGTCTCAGAGTGCTCAAAACCTATTGAATATGTTGCATGTGCTCCTCCCAAGTCCTGTTGAAGATGAGGATGTCATCCAAATATACCACCAAAAAAGAGTTGGTGAAGGGTCTCAATACATCATCCATCAACCTCATGAAATTTGTTGGTGTATTTGTTAATCCAAAGGGCATGACCACCCATTCGAAGAGACCTTCTTTATATTTGAAGGTTATCTTCCATACATCAGTCAGTTCGATGGGAACCCGGTGGTAGCCATACTTTAGGTTAATCTTGATGAAGAAATTCCCCCCCTTGAGTTGGTCAAGAACGTCGTCAATTCAGGGCATTGGGTACCGGTTCTTGACTATGAATTTGTTTAATGCTATGTAATCAATGCAGAGCTTCCATGTCATGTGTTTATTTTGCACCAGTACAATCGGTCTTTCACAAGAGGAGGAGCTAGGTCTGATGTGCCCATTTTGAATCAACTCTTGGATCTAATGCTTGATTTCATCATTTTCCATCAGCGAGCAATGATAGACTGGTCCATTAGGTAGAGGTGCATATGGGGTTAGATCAGTTGTATGCTTGACTTGGCAGTGCGTCAGTTCCCTGGTCGGTGAGGAGAAGATGTCTTTGTACTCTTCCATGATCCCATCCACCTGTTTCTACTACAAAGAGAGGCTCTGTGTAGATGTCATGGATGTGGTGGTGACCTTCTACTTACTCTGAGAAAGGATCACAAAGAAGATGAACTACCCGGTCTATGAAATGAACTTATTGCATTTCTTAGAAGAGATTAAAAAAATAGCGGTAGGCGATGCTACCTTTGGTATCATGTACAATTGTCTACCCAAAGTAATAATAACACTGTGAGGTCTAGACTCACACACATCATGTCACTTCTACAAATATGGTTGTCCTAAAAGAACATCACAAAAATCAAGGGGAGAAATATCACACAATACCTCATCTTTGAAGGGCTTGATGTTGTAGGGAAGACAACACTATTGGTTGATGCAGAGATCTATTCCTTGGTGAAGCCAACCGATGGTGTAGGGTTGTGGGTGTGGTATCATCGGTAGGTCTAGCCACTTGATGACCTCTACTAACATCAGGTTCTTTTGACTGCTACTATCAACAATGAAATGAAGTGGAGCCCCCTTTACCCACATATGTGAGTGAAAGAGGCGTTCCCCTTCTTCTAGTTCTTTTGGTTCTCTTGGATAGACTTTGGTGGTAGCCATAGTAGCACTGGATTCGGCATCAATAATATGCTTCCCTCCTTCCAGATTTGATTTGGAGTCAAAATATGTCTCTGAATTAGAATCTTTCATCTCAACCACGAGTGACTACTTGGAGTGACATTCTTCGGTGTTGTTCCAAGAGATTTTACGATATTCATTAACCTTATTGGGTTTTAGCTTGGCCTGGTTGTCCTGAGAGTGGCCATATTTTATATGTCCCTTGTTTTATGGGGTGGGGGCACCTTTTCCCTGCTTTGGATGTGAGTAGTTTGCAAATCCAAACTCTCTCCTCTTCTGCTTAAATTTCTACTCAATCTTGATAGCATATCTATATGTCACACCTAATGATGCGATGTCTAGAAAATACATTTATTTTTGAATGTATCTATGCATACAACCGCAGTATTTGACCACCATATGTTATTCAGAGTCTTTGATACCCAATTTGGTGTACAGGGTTATGGAAAATATTGGTGAAATTTGGTATTGTTCGATCCCTTTCCTTACACGGCGTGGTCCATCTTGTGTATTTTCCTCATAGCTTCCAACAGTGTAGTACTATTATTTAATGTAATCCTTGAAGGAATCCCATGTGGGCGACCACAAATATTTCATATTCCCCTATGGCCCTTTTCTCAGAGTAAGTATCCCACCAATACTTAACATGGAGGACGACCTTGATGAGTGCAAAAGTAATATTTTCCCTGTTGGAAAAATTGTGGACTAAAAAATACCCTTCAAGTAGATTCAACCATTTATCTACAACATTTGCATATATCACTCCTTCAAATAATGGAATATCAAAATTTACTTGTACCTTGAATGGGGCTGCATGGTTGCTTGATGAATATGTGTCTCCTGTGGGAAACTACCAAAGGATATGTGCAAAGTTGTCCACCATTTCATTCCTTTGTCGTGCAAGGGATTCCTAGAGAAACATTTTAAAAGGATCTCCTACTCCATCATCTTTTTTCTCATCCCCCATGATTTGTTTTCAGGTTTAGTGAGACAATCTTGCAAAGGATCGACTGGTTCGAGTCCCAACTTCTTGTACCTAGATCTTGTCGGGGACATGCACGAAGAGAAATAAATCAAGAGAAGATCGCTCTGATACCACTAATTTGGATTTATGAGTGGAACAAAATGAAAAATATATTGAGTACAATAATACAGATATACAAAGAAAAACAACAAATATCTAGTGAACAATAACTTCTTTTGAATAAATAAAATAGGTTTAAACTGTAAAACTACAGAACTGAAAACAACTTGCTCGAATTATGGTAGTTATCTCTGAGAACAGTTGTGGCTTCTATGTTCATTCATCTAATAAGAATGATTACAATGAAGATCTAAAGGCCTTTTTAACATTACTCGTGAATGCCAAAACCCTATACATCCAAAAACCTAACCCTAGGAGATGAAACACCAAAAGTTATGTGGGCCCCGATGGGTAAGTTGGTCATAACTTTTGCATACAACCTCTGTTTTAGGGATGTGATAGCCCATTGGAAAGGTATTTTTGAACTACCCATTATTTCATCAAACTCTGACTATGTCTACATTTTTATTGTGGTAAGACAAAAAAGACATTGTTTAGGGCCCCAAAATGGCCTTGGAAGTACAAAAATATGTACTGACATTAAAAATTCCAAAATAAGCCAGTTGGAATAGGTGGGCAGCCACCAATATCCACCTCGATGATGTGTAGGGATTCAGGATAGCCCCAGAATTGTATAACCCACAATTACAAAGAATGTCATCATTATAGGGAAGTGTGTTGAACTAAAAACTGTTAAGAGGAGCTAATTGGAATAGGTGGGTGGCCACCGATATCCACCTGGATCAATTTCACTGATAGTTAGCAATGCTCAAAGGAATAAATAAACCAAAACTTCCTCACATTTTTCAAAACACAAGATATAAGCCACTTGGCCACGTAGAAACTAAAATAAATCAAATAGAGTTTGGGTGAAACCGTCAATGAATATGATAAAATATTCTAAGATATTCTAAGTCAAATTACTTATGTAATTGAAGAAAAATTTCTTTTACAATAGTATGTGGCAGGTCTATTACAAAAAAATAGAGCACCATTGCATATGTATGACATTCAATCATGTGAATATGCACTGAAAAAATGCCAACACATAGAAATGGATGATGAATCAACTTTGGTGCACAATTTGTTCTAGTGAATGACACACAAAATACTACCATAAATATAGTGATGCACTAGATCCAGTAGTCTGATAAATTCAAATTGAAATGTTATGTGAAATCTACGAAGGTGTAATAAGTCACGCAACAATATATTGTCCACATAATCTAAGGAATTCTCGACCAAAATGGTGCCACATATGTGAGGAAAACAATCATTCAACACAAGAATGTCAGTTGAATGGGAAAAATAGAACAAAAATCCATTCGATATACCATACACAGACGATGAACTAGAACACTGAACAAGGAAATGGAAATGGCTATAGAGGTCGAGGTCATGGGGGTTATCAAGGCAGAGGAAAAGGAGGAAGAGGAGCATTGAGAAGAGGATGTGGTCGAGGTCATTACTACTACCTCAACTTTTGGAAGGACAAACACATAAGTCTTGACTACCCAATAAAAGATAGAACTGATCTTAAGTTATGTAACATATGTAGAGTTGGGGATCACTCCCTTGAAGATTGTCCAATTCTATTAGATAAAGTAGTTAATAAGTGGAATGTGAACCTCTTTCATACAGTGCTAAAGCAAGACATCTTAAATGCAAAAAATATCCATGTAGTAACATTATCGGGTGTTGGTGAAGACATTTACCTAGACCCGTCAAGTCAACAAAGGGGAGGATGAAACACATATCTTGACCTAGAGCATGAATAAAGAATAATGTAGGAAGCAATAAAATTCTTCAAAAACATCGACCAAGACAAAGTAAATGGAAACAAGGGAGGACATGAAAATATTCTAGACACTACGCTAGATGAATTTCTCTAATTACTAAAAGAAAAACAATCGATCGATTGCCTAATCGACTTCCAGAGCATATTAAGAGAATA